>PVKS010008785.1:29726-66915 GCA_004027875.1 Aplodontia rufa
TTTTTTTTTTTTTCATTTATTTTTTATTTTTTATTTTTTTTTTTATTTTTGAACAACTGTTCTTCATTTCTTATTACCTAAACTTCACCCATTTCACAGCAATCCCAAAGTGTTGCTAACTTTATGGTGAATATGAAGGGCTAAAAGCTCAAATCAGTCTCTATTGACACTTCTTAACTAGTCTATAAACAAGATGAGAGTAGAACGTTGTTTTACTAATTATAATTATATATTTTCTAACTTCTAGTGGTGATTGAGGCAAATGAAAAACAAATTACTTAGGTTACACATTCCTCATTATGATAGAAATCTCAATGGCTGTATACATTACACAAATCCTTCTCATTCCTATTCTGCATGGTACTAAAATTATTTTAATGTTTATTTCTCTGTGGAAGTGCTAATACACCACTTTCTACATACATTATCTCACCATGAATTTTAGGGGTAGATGATATGGAGGGACTGGACCGAGTCTCCACAAAGAGCTAGAAATTTTCAAAGATGTCCACGGTAGACCTAGACCAGATCATTCATCTCATTTCACCTAGGAACAAATTAGCTAACTTATTTGTAATGTGTGGCTTAACATGAAGAAATACAGGCTTCTAGTACTCTGACACCTAAAAGTAGAGTGACAGAATATGATTCTGCATCTCACTTGCCACTGAAGCAACAGTTATTGTTTTGAGCAATAGGAGAGAATGAATGTCGACTTGGGTCAAGGAGAAGTATATGAGCAAGGGGAAAATTATCACAAGGATACTTTCCTATTAAAAATCGTAATTTGTAAATTATTGCTCTTGATTATAAACTTTCAATAGAAAGAATAGATACCCAGGAATCACTATTTCTTATGATAAAGATAATAGAATACCTTTATTAGGGATATCCTGTACCAGGAACAGACAAAACTGACTTTCTTTATCTCATTTTGTTTTGCTTCGATAACTTTCTACTATTCCATCTGAAAGGTGAAAAATATAAACTGAAATCTTAAGACATAAAGAGAAAAGTGACTGCTACAGACAGATGCTGAAGACATGGATCCTTCTGGAATCCAGTTCCAGGAATCAGTGTTGCAAACATAGGCCATGATGTCTCAGTGCTGTGATCACTGTCTGATCTGTATGTTGGCCTTGTATTGTCACTTACGGGCTCAGTGTTATGTGTTCTCATTGATGGATATGGAAATTACCAGAAGTCACTCAGTCAGACAGCAAACCCCCTACTCACTATTTGGAAATTTACAGACTTGGCCCTCAATGGAATCTATTGCCTTGGGCCCTTATCAGAGGATCCCCACCCCATGAGAAAGTCAGTCTAATAGCTACCCTACTGAAAAACCCAGTCCAACCGGAAAACTTGCACCTTGAACCCTCCCCCCTCATTCCCTCTATATCTACCCCAGTGTGTAACAGCAGAGGGGTCCCAGCCTCCACTTGGTCTCCCTTCTGCAGGTTTCTCCAGAATAAATCTGTGTTACTGTTGAGCGGCCACTGTCCTCACTTTATTTTCTTCATTTTTGGTCTCTTTTCTTACACTCATCTCTATTGCAACTACAACTAGCCTTCACCTTCCAAGAAGTTTTCCTTACTTCATATGGATGCCCAAAGAAAACTTTCTTCAGTTCTGGGGATCTTGCTGGGGCAAGAGACTGGAATCCAGTGAATTTAACAGTCCATCCCCATTTCTCATTCAAATTTCCTAGCCTTCCAACCCTATGTGTACTTGCAAAGTTGGGGAAAAATATTTTATTTCTGAAATTTGCTGAATAATTCATAAATTCTATTTAGTTACACTTTACTTTTTGACATTTGAGTCTTTATTATTTTATCAGGTGAGGATTAATACATAATAACAATATTGTGCTTAAGATTTTTTTTTCAAACTGAAAGCATCTCCTCTAAAACCCGGAACAAGAGAAGGATGCCCACTCTCACCACTCTATTCAACATAGTCTTAAAACTCTAGCCAGAGCAATCAAGCAAGATAAGAAAATTAAAGGAATACAAGTAGGAAAAGAAGAACTCAAATTATCTCTGCTGATGGCATGATTCTATATTTGGAAGATCCAAAAGACTCTACCAGAAACTTCTCGAACTGATAAACAATTTCAATGAAGTTTCAAGATACAAGATCAACGCAACATAAATCAATCACTTTCCTGAACTCCAACAACAAACCTGCTGAAAAAGAAATTAGGAAGACTATTCATTTCACAAAAACCTCAAGAAAAAATCTTGAGAATTAATCTAACAAAACATGTCATGGATCTCTACCATAAAAACTATAAAACACTGAAGACAGAAGTTGAAGAAGACATTAGAAGATGGAAACATCACCCATGTTCTTGGATAGACATAATCAATATTATTGAATTGGTCATACTTCCAAAAGTATTATACAGTTTCAATGCAATACCCATCAAATTACCAAGGGCATTCTTCACAGAACTAGAAAAATCAACTATAAAATGCATTTGGAAAAATAGGAGACCTAGAATATTGAAAGCACTCGGGCGCAAAAAAGTGATACTGGAGGCATCACAATACCAGAATTGAAATTACACTACAAAGCTTATAGTGATAAAAACAGCATGGTACTGGCACCAAAACAGGCATGAAGACCAATGGAATCAAATAGAAGACACAAAAATAAACCATAGAAATGCAACTATCTGATATTAGACAGAGGTGCCAAAAAATCTGTTGGAGAAAAGATGACCTTTTTAACAAATGGTGCTGACAAAAATGGAATTCTATGTGTAGAAAATGAAACTTGACTTCTATCTCTCACACTGTACAAAAATCAACTCAATGTGGATCAAAGATCTAGGATTTAAATCTAGGTCTGCAACTACTAGAACAACATGTAGGCCCAATATTTCAACATGTTGGCTCACAAACTAACTTTCTTAACAAGACCCCTGAGTCCAAGAAATAAAACCAAAAATCAAAACATGGGATAGAATCAAACAAAAAAGCTTCTGCACAACAAAGGAAACAAGAATGTGAAGAGAGAATCTTTAGAATGGGAGAATATCTTTGCCACCTGCTCCTTAGAGCATTAATATCCAGAATGTAAAAAAAACTCAAGAAACTGACACCAGAAAAAAAAACCCAAATAATAAATGAGCAAAAGAACTAAAATGATACTTTTGAAAAGAAATACAATTGGCCAGAAAACATATGAAAAATGTTCAATAATTCTAGCAATCAGGGGAATACAAATCAAAACTACATTGGGATTTCCTGTCACTCTAGTCAGAATGGCAATTGTCAATAATACAAATAACATATTGGCAAGGATGTGGGGAACAAGGTACACTCATATATTGTTCCCACTCTTTGGTATATATCCAAAGATCTCAGCACACTATATGGATATAGCCACATCAATATTTATAGTATCACAATTCATAGCACCAAGCTGTGGAACCAACTATGTGCTCTTCAACACATGAATGGATGAAGAAAATGTGACATGGACTATTAATCAGCCATAAAGAAGCATGTTTATGTTTTATCTGTTCTGTGGAAGTTAATCTAAAATAAGGAGGAAAAAATGAGAAAGAGAAAGGGAAATGGGGGCTGCAGGGAAGATTCCATCAAAATAGAAGAACGATTAGTGAACTAGATGAAAGGGACTGATGGGGAGGAGGTGGGAGGAGGGATGGGATAAGGGAAGAACAGAGGAACAAGTCTGACCTAACTTTCCTATGTACATATGCGAATATACCACAGTGAATCTTAACAACATATGTATCCACAAGACATTAACAGCCCTCTTCCCCACAAAAATCTGAAAGTAAATAGGTAAAAGATCACCAGAGTAGAGGGAAGGGAACAGGGAGAGGTAAGAGGGGAGATAAAGGAAATGCTGTGGATTTATTTTGAACAAATTATTTTCTACTCTTTTTAAATTATGTCCTAATGCTTTGTATAACTAAAAAAAAAAAAAAAGCAATAAAAATACTGCCCAAAAAGATGTTTTTGTTGTTGTTTTTCAAAGGGCTAAAATATAAATTTTAGGGTCTTGGTTGGTTTTTTTTTTATTTGTTTTTTATTTTGTTTTAAAGATAGAAGGACAGTGTGAGAGAGAGAGACATCGAGAGATCAATTTTTATTGAGTTTTTCACATGGCTTTTCTTGCTCTGACAGTTGTGTACGTGGGTGCTGGGGTTTGAACCCATGCACTTGCCCATGCTGGGCAAGCACAGTAACTGCTGAGCCACTGCTCCAGCCCCTTGTTTTTGTTTTTGATACTGGGGATTTAACTCAGGGCCACATCCCTAGTCTTTTCTATATTTCATTTTGGAGATAGGGTCTTGCCAAGTTGTTTGGGCCTCACTAAGTTGCTGAGACTGGCCTTGAACTTGGCAATCCTTCTGCCTCAACTTCCCAAGTATCTAGAATTATAGGAGTACACTACAGCTCTTGGTAGGGTCTTGGGTTTTAATTGATTAGATTATGATTAATGCAGACATAACATTGTACATATTGGAATGTATACTATCACTGCAATATGAATATAGTTTTATAATATTCTTATAAAAGTATGTTCATAAAAACATATGCTAAATAACTTTTTATTTTACTCAATGAACTTACATAAAATTTACCTTTAAAGTGTGACACTCATGTGAATTCCATCATGTAAGTAAGTACTCTTCTTGATTTTTAATATTCACAAAATATTACAAATGGATGACATTTTGACATATTCTACTATTCTTTTAGATCTCTTAATTTTTCCATTTTACTGTTTTCTTTAGCTAACCTAATCAATGCATTAAAGAATGCATATTGTCTAAACAGAAAAAAAACTAAAACTACCAACTACAAGTTTTGTGCTTATAAAAATATGATTTCAGATATTCATATTTAGAATATATTACTATATACATATTTATATGTAATGTGTGGATAAATATAGATTCTTTTCATACTCTATTATTAAGTTTATTTAGTTATTGCACAATCAAAAATTTATCCAGTGAAACAGTATGATATGAATTCTTGAATGTGAGACTCCTTGGGGGTTGCGAGTGGGTTTAATTACTCTACATGATTTAGTTACATAAGAGGGTTTCATCTAAAAGTTGAAAACCAGAAATAGAATCACAGTACTGTAGTTAAGAGCTAAAGGAACAAGTGACCTTCTTTCTTAGTCCAGTAGCAACAAAATAAGAGATCAGGGCTTCATATACTATTTTAATGACAACCACTATTGTTATGTTTGTTTTAACTTTTGTGTGATCTATGCACATCATTTTCACTTTAACTAAGGGTCGATTGTCTCCACTCATCTGTGGAGGTGGGGACTAGACCCTGGACAGTGAGAAAGTTGGTCTAGTAGCATGTGTTAAATCCAAATAAGATGTAATGTTTTACAACCTAATACTTTTTTTAGAGATATTGTGGGAAGGGGAAGGGCGGGATAAGGGAGGGTAATTGGCGGGGGGCACTCCTGGGGGTAATTGCAATATCCAGAATATATACACATTTTATATTATTTTGTCAAAAACTTGTATGGTTGTTCAAAAATAAAAAAAAATTTAAAAAAAGAATCCTACAATATCACATTTTGGGAATATCTTTGCATTGATAACATTGAGAAGGTTTATTAGTGGAAAAACCAAGTTTTTATTTAAAAAGAGTCCAAGGACTGTGCTTTACCTGAGAGTTACCAGAGCTGACTTTGAACACAAGAATGAAGTAAGTTGTATAACACATCATCTGAGTCTGTAGCTCTTGACTCCTGCAGGCTGTAGGCCCCACAGGAGACATTTTTGCAGTATCCTTAAACGTTAGCTTGGGGTGGGTATAATTATATTGATTCTATTAGTGAAGAATATCTTTCATATGAAAGAGAGAGAGTTCATATATCTTCTACCTAACTAGTCTTTAAAACAAATATCACTGGTTAATTTTAAAATCAAGTTGTATGTATTTTATAAGTGCATTGCTTTTGATAAAGAATCCTAAGTCATTAATTTCATATATTCTATATTCCCCATATCCTTCAACAAAAACTGACAGAACATACATGAATGCACTCTCTTTCCTTGAAAGAGCAAAATAAACAAAAACAGAATCAATGAAAAACAAACTGTTAAAGAACAAGTTCCTGTATTCACTTTTTTCTATCTTAAATGTTAAAGATTTCTTATTTTTAATCACATTAAAATGTAACTGAAAGTATTTGCCTTATCACTCAGATGCTGTTTCCCTTTGCAAAGCAGCAAAGCTGTATATTTCACAATCTCCCTCCTTTCATTGATGTTCGAAATATGCTACATCAAGAAAACAGATTTTTAATTTACTCAGAATGAAATTGGTCCATAAATAATTAGTAAATTGATAGAAAAGAATAATTATGAACAAATTGATATAAAGAGATTCCAACAGTAATGTTCTTAGATAAATCATAGTTAATTGTACATGGAAATCCATTAGCTTCATTAGGAATCCTAGTTAAATGACTAATTATGTTGAAAATGCAATACTACTCTTAAACATATGTTCAGTTACCAAAGGCCTGGAAGGTGAATTTTTTTTCTGGAGGTCATTTGTTAAACTTAAAAGAGCTTTCTATTTCATGTAATCTTTAAAATGTGAAGGTAATATGTGGAATTATATTTCTACGTCAGAATAATTTATTACTTTATTTTCAAAAGCATATGATTTCACTCTTTGCAGGACAATGACACTATAAATCATTTAAATCATTTGAGACTTGTTGAGTATTGAATTTGAGTTAACTACTGAGGTATTTTTTTCATGTCCTGATGATAATCTAAATTTTGAAGCTATTGTTATTTCCACAAATATAACTCTACCAAACAACAACAAAAGAGAAATTCTAATTGCAGTCTATTATCTTCTCTTTTTAGCTATGGGTTAATTTCTATATATCCTGTGCATATCTTTTACTTTATATTGTTTCTCTGGTAAGTGCACATGTTTTCCTTCTCATCTAAAGGACCAATGATAAAGCCCTTTGTTTGCAGACAGCCTGAGAGTGCTGGTTGTCAACTACAGCACACAATTTCATCAGTCTTGATTTGTCTACACTGAGGACTTTGTGTGCCATCCCCACCATCTGAACTAGCACCTGCTAAGATCGTTGATGCTTTCTGAATTGCCAAATCTATTGGGACCACTCTGTCTCTCTTAGTTGGATCTCTGAATCACTGGACTATATTGATAGTTTCTTTCTCCTGGCACCTTCTTCATTTGTCTCAGAAGCAAACCACCTGGTGTCATATCTACTCTTTCCATGGCTCCTTTCTTCCTCTACGTACTCCTTAATTTTGGAGTTGATTTAAGGGCAGTCATCTACTCTCCTCTCTTCTACCACTCTCTAGAGGGCTATGCTACACATTTCCCATGATTTTCCCTATGTGAAACTGGCTTCTCTTCACAATTACAGGTTCATCTATCTAGCTTGTCTGGTTTATATGGTCACTTGGTTTGTTGCAACAGCTACTCCTTCAATGAGAACCAATTGCATTTTTGAATATAGCCTTTAAAAACCACAACTGTCTCATACACAGAATTTCCAAAGCTGGAACCATGAATCATTTTCATAGACTGATCCAATTGAGAACATAGATTAAATCTAATTCACTTCTTTTTTTAAAAATTTTTATTCGATAAACATAGTCTTACAAATAGGAAGGGGTTCATTGTCTATCAAGAACAAAACTGTAATGACAGAACAAGCCAATATTGGTGCCAGACCATGGTTTTCTCTCTTTGGGTTCCCCATGGTTCCATGTTTCACTTTACTTAAGATCCAAGTTAATTGGATTTCTTGTGGAAATCAGAGGTTCCCCTCGGGTTAGATTCCCCCATACTACCTCCCTCTGGTCACCTTGATGTCCTTCCTATTCCCTTCACCCCTCCCTACCTCCCTCCCTACTTCCCCCAGGGACCTAAGCACAGTTCCCCATGAACATGTAAGAATTCATACATGCTAAGGTAATTGTTAGTTTAACCATTTAACATACTGATTCTGCTTATATTCTAGCATCCACAAATGAGAGAAAACATTCAGCCCTTGAGTCTCTGAGTTTGGGATACTTCACTTAGCAAAATCTAATTAACTTCTGCATCTCCAGCAGCAGGTGTAATTCTAGACACATAGGGGCTGCTCAATAAATATTTGTTGAATAATTAACTTTTCTCTTTCCCTTGCTTCTCATATCCAACTGTTTCCATGAATTTTTTTCAACTTATTCTTGAATATATAACCTGTGTCATCACAAAAATCTATATAACTATCAAAGAGCTAATTTCCCTCTTCCAGACAATACCTATTAATGTACTCATTCCTTTTGTGCCTCGATGTAGATTAGAAAATGCATAATTCCAATCTTAGGATCCATCAATATCCCTAGTTTATCAGACCTAGGGACCCCAATTCCTTTCCTGAACTCAACTTGGTGGGTCCACTAAACTCCATCATTATTTCAAGTCTTCTCTGTTTTTTTCACTCTCCCTCTACAAAACAGCCAACTCTACATTCACTCCACATGTTTGCTCCTATATCTAGTAGCTGAGGACTGGAAATTAATTGGAATCTATAAAAGTATGGTTTCTAATCTCAGCTGGGCCTTCCACAATAACCAGCAGTATGTATCTGCGCATTTGGTCAGCTTGGCCTTTCCTTCAGAGACCGCTCAGATTGGTGGCTACCTTTCTCCACATCCCTCTCCTGTCTTACTCAACAGACAACTGAACATCTATATGGATACTTCTAGAAAGCTGAAGTCAAATACAGAAACCATCAACTCCTTTTAATTGCACCACCACAAATTGCTAATTGTGCCTAGATTAGTGCTGCTTTTCCCTCAAATGAGGTCTTTTTAGTGCAAAACTGTCTATGCTGTTCTTAATCCTGCCCACTCCAGAATCCTCCTGTATTCTGCTATTACTTTTCTCTCCTGTCTTTCTAATGACACTCTCCCCTTAGGATAAAGTACACTCAGCCCCTCAGTCTCTGGTTCTTTTATTAAAACCTTCAACTGTGCTTAGCCCTCAGAGGCTGAGGTTCCCAGATTTCCAATCCTTTCTAAACTTTCCTTCTGCTTTAATTTTGTGACCTCTTCTCTCAGCCATAAATTAACAATGTTCAAACATTGAACGTTCAACTGTCTTCAGCTCTGACAATACAAATTCCAGGTGTGTATGCCCAACCGCCTGTTGAAAGAGTCCCCTGAAGTATGAGAAATTAGTATGTAGAGTTGAAATATTTCCCATCTCTTTTTTTATCTGTGTATTTTATTTCTTTGCAGTGCTGGGGATCAACCCCAGGGCCTCACACATGCTAGGAAAGTGATCCACCGTTGATCCACATTCCCAGCTTCCCATCCTTCTCAATTCACCCCAATCTAGCTCCTTCTCTTGCTGTTTCTTCCATTGATCATCTCCACTCTCCAGCCAATCCATGAAGCCAGAAATTCAGGGACTGTGACTACCTCCTACCATTTTCATATCCCCAATATGTTGTTGAACCCCAATTTTTCTAACTTAACTTCTTTAAGCCTTTTTCAAGTTCATTCTCTCACATTTCATTTGACTGCATAATCTTAGTTTATTCCTTCATTATTTCTAATATAGAATTTTGTTAGTGCCTCCCAAGCGTTCTCCCTTCCATCATTTTTTTGAAAAAATAATATTTCCGATAGTAACATCTATCTCACTATCTCCATCAACTCTTGAATGCCATTTCATTTTCTATATTATCTGTATTTCATTTTTGGAATGATTCTATGGAGTCCTAACTTCAACTCTCTACATCCTCATGTTATCTCTGTGCTGTCATAACATACTCTATATACCTGCGCTTAGGGTACAGTCAATAATACATTATAACTATTACCTCCACATTTTCCACTCTCATTATTCATTGAAACACTTGTAGCGGCAGACTCAGTTATTTTTTTCCTACTCTTTAAGATGTTTCTGATGTTTCAAGGAACTCCATAATTGCTTTTCAGAACATGAATAAATATATTTGCAAATTTATTAAAAAATTCAAAATTATTGGTAAGTATTTTTGGTCATGTTTATTGCTGACTTCAAAACTCACAATTTAGTTTTCTGTCTCTCCAGTTTTATCCTAAACTGCCAATTATACAATGTCCTAATTAAAAGTGTTCACTTTACTATCTATTCCTCACTTTATTTCTAATGCAAATCATGGCATCTGGTATTGGTTCAAGTAGCTATTGGGTCAAGAGCTATCAAAATTGAGTACAAATTCATTTTTTTTATAGTGAGACTCTGCATTCCACTTTAGATGGACAGAATTTCCCAGGATTCTGCAGACCTTGGAGTCTCATGGTTGGATCAATATCTAACTGGGTTTGGGGATTTTCTTGAAATTATTCAAAAAATAATTTAACAGATCATATAGTAAACCTTCCCAAACCACCAAGATTCCAGTTCCATAATCCCAGGATATTTATCTGAGTTTTAGGAGCAACACAGAGTGAGAGAGTTATGGAGAGAGTTGGATATAATCTATAGATTTGCATTTTATGAGGGAACATCTTTAGTCAGGTGCAATGATGCACATCTGCAATGCCAGCTACTCAGGAGGCTGTGACAGGATAGCAAGTTTGAGGTCAGTCTCAGCAACTTAGCAAGACCCTATCTCAAAAGAAAAGATAAAAAGGCTGTGGATATAGGTCAGTGGTAGAAAGCCCCAGTTTAATTCCCAGTACCAGGCCTAAATAAATAAATAAAATAAAGTGATCTTTGATCTCTCAGTAAATAGCTAGTGTTTTATATTTAATAAACCTACAGAAATATATTCATTTATATCCCATCATCATCTTTAGCAATCATTTCAGTCTGGTATTTTAAATTTTCTTTATTTGTCTTGAGAAGTTTCCACTTCACTCTATATACTCCTACCAACCAAATGTTGTATTTATTTTGTGAGTCAAAGAGTATTGGTTTTTTGCTTCTTAAGTGATGCATCTTAAATTCAAGTATCTTATAGAGCCAAGTGTGTGGTCCTGTCTCTGCCTCACTTGCCCTCACTTGTGGCCAGTCACTGCCCTTTCCCTTCACCACTGCATCTGCCTGGATTGTGGATTAACATAGCCTCTGCTGTGCAGCCCTTCCCATCCAACCAGTCCTAGGAGGTTAGGGTTAGGGTTAGGTTTAGGGGGCCTCTGTGCAGGCACCACTGAGGAATAAGCTCTTTTTGGAGCTCTCCCATTTAAGCCAGACTCCAGCCAGCTCCTTTCTCTTCTAGAGGAGTAAGAACTTTCCCTTCTATAAGGAATATGGAAGGTTATGACACAGTCCTCAGAGGCTTGACTACCTTCCCCCTGCACTATCACAATGGACTATTGGTTCTACTCCCTTTATTGATTGATTTTCTTCTGATGACATCTTATAGTTTTGATGGCAGCTGATTTCAATAGATTGCTTAGATCCCCATTTTCCTTGGTGACATTCTCAGATACAAATTCAGTTTTCTAACATGTCCATTACAATTTTTTTTAAATCTATTTCCTTCATTCAATGCTGCATTGTGCCCTCTGGTATCCATGTTTTATGGCAAACAAATTCCCTACCATCACCATACTCCTGATTATTCTTCTAACTCATGGCCTTAATTAGAAATTGGTTCACCCACATAATATCAATTATGAAATGAATATAACTATAAGAGAATTTATTCCTAAATCCACTTCAATTTGTATACTCCACCACCGAATCATGCTTTGCTAAGTGACAACTGAATCTCTTGTCATAAATCTGAACCACTTATCAGTCTTCTTTCACATGACTTTGCTACAGCATTTGAAAATATCGTCTGCTTTCTCCATTTTGAAATTTTCATCCCCTTGTCTTGCATAACAGCAATTATCTTCTTTAGTTAGGAATGGGAGTTATTTCTTCTTATTCTCATTTTTAGCACTTCTCTTCCTTGAGCCATTCCCTAAGTGTTAATGGATAGATGGTTATGTCTTAAATACTCTTCTAAGGTTCAGTGCCTCCCTAAGGACAGATTTCACCTTGTGACTTCAGTCCACATTATGTACTAAGGTTTGCCAATATTATGTCCCCAGTCCTGTCCTTTCATTAGATCTCTGGACCAGTATACCCAACCAAATAATAAATATCCACACTAAGGTGCATATAGGAGGCTTCACATTTTTAATGTTTGAAATTGATGAATGAATGAAACACACCTCTGTACCCAGGTTTATGTTCCCTTCCAAGTCTCTTATATCAGACAATGGTCCATCGTCCTTCCAGTGGATCAAACTAGAAATTTGGGTATCTTTCTGACCTCCATTTCCCTTCTCCCCCATATCTATTTAACTATCAACTCCTTCTTCATCCACCTGTTTTATTTCCTCAATGTGTCCAATTATAAACATACTTTATGCCATATTTGTGGTCCTGATACCATTATCACCTGCCAGTGTTATGCAAGATGGCCTTGCATGTGGTCCCACTTCCTCACATTCTATACCTCTCAAAGCTGTTTGGACATTGGCGCCAGGTTGACCATTCTAAAACACACATTTAAACAAGGATGATCCTTTAGTTTTCCATTGCTTTCCTACTTAAGCTGAACTTCTTTCAAGGCATGTTTATGCCATTCCTTTTGTTTTGAATATTCTTATAGTCTTTCACCTTATAATGGTCTTCATTACTGAATAAAGTCTGCTGTTTCCTTCAGGTCACAGTTTACATGTGATTTTTTTATTGGAGACACCCATCTCTGTAGAATTGATTGGCTATTTCATTTATATGCTAATGTTCACATAATACTTATTTAACACTTCCTTATTGGATGCCCTCTTCATTGAAGTTTAAGATTTTTAAGATAGAACTGACTACTTTGCTCATAATTTCATTGCAGTACTTACCACATGAATAGGCAGAATTGTAAGAATGGTCTCCAACTGACTTATCCCTCTTATAATTTCCAACATGCTAGGCTGGCTAGAACCTATAACTGTGATTCAACATCATTCCAGTGATGAAGATGATGCATTCTGTGGTAAGAGGAAGATATGTAACTAAGGGAGATTATTGATGTCAGCCAACTCAATTACATGAACTCTTTAAATGCAGAATTTTCACTAGTAGAAATTGAGTCAGAGATATTCAAAGTACAAGAAAGATTTATCCCAGTTATGCTAACAACTTGAAGGAAGTTGGAAGTGGATTCTCATAATCAGCAGATGAAAGTACTTTTCTTTGTTTTGTTTTTTTTTTGTTTGTTTGTTTGTTTTTGGCCCTGTGAGACCCTAAGCCAAGAACCCAATTGAACCCACTTGGACACCTGACTTAAAGAACTAGGAGATAATAAATGCATGTTGTTTTATGCCACTAAGTATTCAGTAATTGTTACGGCTGTAAGAGAAAAATGTTGCAGCAACTTCTTAAAACAGTTGAAGCTTAACTATGTGGAATAATTTAATTTTATACAACTTTAAGAAATGAAAAAATATAAAGACAAACTTTTCTGTCCTTCAAAGTACAACTATATATTTTTCTTTTTACAATACAAAATGTATATGAGTTTAAAGTTTAATATTGGATTAAGTTTTGAAGTTGATTCATTTGATGTTGCCTGGGTAGCTTAAGCAGTATCTCTAGGCCAAGAACTTCTCAATATTACAGTACATTTAACAAGTCTATTATAAGAGAATATATAATGCATCCATCAAAGGGCTAAAAAAAGACTCCAACATCAGCAGTATTATTAGTAATTCAATAAAAGATCCAGCACTGAATACTTGTCATTGGTTTGAAAAGCGCTGGTTCTATTGATGTGCTTGTCTCCCACATACATCCCTGGGTGACTGTCTTAGTGTTCCTGTTTTCACTTGCCATTTTTCCTACAGGCAACTCTTAAATCTATGACAGAGTAATGTAAGATGCTGCTTTTTCAAACAAAGTATTCAAACCACCCACTGTTCTGGGATTGTAGTTTGATTACTTGCATTTATATCCTTTTCACTTTTCTATTTAGAAAACATTTCCTATGACGATAAGGTAATGAAAGCTACAGAACTTTACCCTGCTTTGAGTTTTATTTGCCTTTGAATAATTTTAATAATAATACTTAGAGTATTTGTAGAGAAAATCTAGGGCTGGGCATGTAGATCAGTGTCAGAGTACTTGCTTTGCATGCAAAAGAACCTGTGTTCAATCTCCAATATACAACAAACAAACAATAAAACTGTAGATGAATGTTTGAAATATTCATTGTGTGGATTCATTTAGATTTTTATTGAAATTTTTTAATATGTCAGGCATAGTACTGGGCACTTGGAATATAAGAATATATTCGTAACAGAACATCTATGGAATAATCTCATATGTGACTGGATTTAATGCAAAATGCTATAACAGATACTGTAGTAACGTCACATCACAAATTAAATAGTAAAGGAGAAAAACTTATCAGAGTAATGGATTGAACAGAATCATAGTTTTAAAAGAATGTGCATAGAATTTTCCTGAGCAGAAGCTTAAGAAACAGGAATTTATAAATTAAGGTATTGAATCACAGGAAGTATTCAGGAAGAGTGAGTGATGTTGTCAAAGTGTCACGTAGGCTGGAAAATAAGTAGCAGAAAGAGATGAAACTGGAAAAGTAGTGGCAAGAACTGAGAAGAGCTGAGACTTTCCTGGTCAGAAGCACTGATCAGTTGAGCTTGTCACAGTGTCATGGATGCTGTAAAAGACAAGAGTGCTGCTGAGTCAGACACAGGAAGACGATGGTACTTTTCTTCCCAGAAAAATAGTAGGAATAACAAAATCCCTTTTCAGCTCCAAAGCTATGACATATTTATTTATGCACATAAAACAAAAAATCAGATACTAGATTGTGTAAAAATCTAAGATTTTGCCAGATAGCGACAGAAGTTGTGGCCACATACAGAGGAAATATTCCAATTGTTATACAAATGAAATAAATCCTTACAAACACAACCTGAATTTGAACCATTTTCCCATCAACATTTGTGGGTGGTGTGGTTATTTGACCTATTTGGCCTAAATTTTAATATCAAAATAACAGAATATTCACTAAAATCAGTTTATCAATACATTGCTATTGCCTCTATAAAAGTTTCTTTTAACAGTGTTTATTCAAATGGGTCTCTTAAATTCTGTGTTACACATTCTTTTACCAAATAAAGTGCTATATTTTAAGGATAGAAAATTTGAATCCCAAATTATTTCTACTTGAATTAAATATCTTTAAAGTCCTGAAAGTATTCTACCAAATTCAAATTATTTTTAAATTTCATGTTCATTTTTTATTTTAAATCAAATGTGCATGATTTTCTCTGAATTGCCTGCGTTCATGAGCACAAACTCCCACACACAGTCACAAATATGGTTGGTTGACCAAAATATTGTTATTTCAGTCTTTGTTCTTTTTTGTTCTTCTATAATCAATGCTCAGAGCTAAGCTTTTTTTGTACATATGTATCCCTCTCCGTAGCTCGCCCATGACTCAGTTCTCTTTTCAGACATTTCTAACTTTGTCTTTGTAAAGCTTTTCTTCACATCCTATTTCCAACGGGATGTCAGTACTTTTTAAAAATTTCCCATGAGTACACTTTGTTCTTCTTTTTGCCTAAAACAGAATCATCTTTTCTCTTTGACAAAAAGTTGGTTTCTTTTTTATGATTTTTAGACTTTTCATACCTTTGGAGAAACATTGCACAGAAATTATATCCTGTTAATCCCTCTCCTCCCAGATTGTCAGTGTACATTTATTTCTACATGTAAAACAATAATACCATTTTGTCTTGATTTGTTGCCTTTATCTACAGTCATAACAATCACAATAAAAATACAAGGGGACTTTGTATGTATTATTTTCTTTTTACAAAATTTTAATTAGGACAAATTAAGTTTAGCAGTAACACTGATAGAAGAAAACACATTGTGTCTGTTCCTACAGGGGAAATACAACCTCCTTGAAGGACTATGCAATAGACCTCTTTCTTCGGAGACCAGCTCTGGCCCCTATTGAAATTAACTAAATGTGATCTGGACTAAGGTACTTAATAGCTCAGGTTCACAGTTTTATCTCTTCTAAAGAAGGGTTTTGATATCCTTAGCTTTACATGTCTACCCTACTCGAAAAGTGTATTATCATCAAGATATCACCTTGGTGAATTCTTTAACCTGTACAGTGGCAAATTGAAGTTATAATGAGATTATTTAAAATACCATTTCCTCCTGATATCTCTAGATGTAATACATTTGTAGAATCTTGAAAGAAAAGTTCATCCTGAAAATAGCCATTTTCCTATATTTTTTTCCATATGGCTCCTGAAAATCTATTTTTTTTTCTTAGCCAAGGTAGGTAAGTTTTGCCTTTTTCATTGTGGAGTATTATAATTGATTAATTAAAAAAAAACTTTTCCTAAAGAAAATAAATTTTCATTGTAAAGGGACTGGGAAAATCATTTGATTATTACTTCATCTAGTACATCTGTCAAGTGAAGAGAATCATTTTTTATAATGGTGGTCTAAATAGTTTTTATCTTTCACTGTTAAATTTATACTTGCATGTTAAAAATATATTTCTCAGTACAAATGACCCTATTGTAGTTATTCCACATCTCAAGTACAATGTGCACTGATATCACATTAAATGCTCACTCACTAAATACAAAGTTTATCAACCTGTGTACTTATCCATCAGCTACAAAACTGTTAGAAATTTGGAAAGAAATCTTCATGTAATGACACTGTCCAATGGACTTTCATAAGTAAAAGCCAAGTCAAACGCTTCTGGTTTCAAGAATATCAGCAAAGATTTCTTCAAGTTTAGCTGAATCTTCAAGGTCAACATAATCATACGCATAATGTATGTAGTATAAACACTGAAGCTTTCATTGACTTGAAATGGGAACCTGAAGACCTGTGTTCTAATCCTGCCTTTGCTGCTAAATCATTACATCACTTTTACTCTGACAGCTATTTGTCTTCTTTGGTAAGGTAGGTGGGCTTTCTAAAGCTGTTTCAAAATTTGTACTTTGGTTTTACTTAAAACATCTAGGGGGCTCAAGCAGTGGCTCGGTGGTTATGGTGCTTGCCCAGCATGCACAAGTACATGGGTTCAAACCCCAGCACCCACATCGTACACAACTCAGTGTCAGAGCAATGAAAGCCATGTGAAAAACCTAATAAAAATTGATTCTGTCTCTCTTTCTCTCTCACTGTACTTCTCTCTTAAAAAAAAATGTAGGTTGGAAAGCTAACATGTCCTCAAATTATTATCTGTTTAGACTCTGCTTACACTTCCACAAACTACTAAGTAATCTTGGTCATTTAAGTACACTGAGAAAGTTCTTGGGTTTTCAAAAATCTAAGTGAAATTCTAATGTCCTCTAAAATATTTCACATAAATTTTCCATGTGAAACATTTATACAGAGACAGTGCTCATCTTATAAAAATATTTAGCATATGAAAAATTATACAAAGATGAGATACATATCTTTTTTTTTTTAAAGAGAAACAACTTTATTTAGTTTTTTCACATGGCCTTAGTTGCTCCAACACTTAGTTGTGTACATGGTGCTGGGGTTTGAACCCAGGTCCTCGTGCTTGCCAGGCAAGCGCCGAAACTGCTGAGCCACCGCTCCAGCCCCAAGATACATATCTTTTTAATATCATTATTATAATACCAAGTAAAAACAGGTCACTGAAACCAAGAAGGTTATCCGTTTCTTACCCAGAAGATAATCCCCAAAACTCTCCTGCTCTCTTATTCTTAACTAGTTAGCCTTAACTATCAGTGAACAGGATAATGAAATTATAATGAAGAAAACATTTTAAAATGCCAAGAGAATACAGAAGTTAGGAATGCTGTTTAAAAACTTCTCTTTTTAATAGGTCTTTTAAATAGATGCTCATCAAAATGATAGTATTTAATAGGTTATATTTTTAAAAACAGACTTCCTAAAAGTACATGTCTTACAATGGATGTCAACATTCTTCCCAATGAGAGTGGATGTGTGCCTCCAGCCTTTGAATCTGGCTTAGCCTTGAGACGCCAGCTCAAGCAATGCTTTGTGGTTTCTGAGATGAAGTCACAAAACGTGACTGGCCTTCAGCCTGATGCACTGGGGATATGTACCCTCAGCGCCCAGCTGGGGGTGGTCTGAAGCACCACCAGGAGGTACCCTCTGACAGTGCTGATCAAGGCTGCAGCTAGCCAGCAGACATGAAGGTGCTTGCACGTGACATCAGGGCCCAGCAATCGACTTACCCACAGCCTTGCAGTCCTCCCGGCTGAGGCTCCCAACAGCAGGTCACCTATCTGCTAGGTGAATACTCATGCACAGGATCCATACGTATGATAAAATGGTTGTTGCTTTGTGCCACAACAATTGGGGGGGGGTTGTCATGCAGAAACAGACAACTGGACCACACTATATGTGGCCAGTTATTTTTTCCTCTGACTACCAGGTGGGATACCGATCTGTGATCATTCCACTCCAGAGAATGATCTAAAATGAGCCACTTTATTCTTCATGTGAAAGGAAGCTGAAGTTATACTGCTGACTTTACCAGGTGGTTATTGATTTTCTGCCTTTTTATTGAAATAGAAATTATATTTATCAAGGGTCCTTTTAATATAAATTATTAACTATTCCTCAAAACTCATGTGATCTATTGATAATAATAAATTGATTTGCTTTCTCAAACTTAATCCTGTTGTCTGCCAAAGGCTGCATTAGCAATCAAAAGTCAAGATGCCTCCAGACTTGCTTTGTCTAGTTCCACTCCATCGCACAGACCAGCTGGGCCTGAAGCCTCCTGAGTGAAAATGTTCTGTTTCAATCCCTGTGACAGGTCCCTTGTACTTTTCTTTCTCTTTTCCTTTGAAATTTCAGTCCCTGATTTCTTCAATGTCTGTTTGCCACGAAAGAACCAAATCCTTCTTTATCCCCTTGTTAGATCAAGTGAGTCTCTGCCTGTCCCCTTGCTCTGTTGTCCCTATGATTCTTCCATCACCTTTAGGGTTGTGAAGTCATTCACTGGTTCATCTAAGGAAGCTCCTGTGGCTTCATGAATATAAAAATATTCTTCAAAATTGCTTCTTGATATTTAAGAATAGGAATAAATCAGCAGAATACAAAGATAAATTTCCAGATGCAATTGAAATACTCAAGTGTATATGGAACTGAGTTTTAAGAGTTTATAGAATTTATTTTAGAAATGGAATCAATCCTGCTTTTACATTTTGATAGGTTAGTAGAAAAAAATAACCTGGACGATCATGAATACAAATACAGATTTTTAGCTTAAGCGTTCATGTATTAATGTAAGTTCAGCCTCTAACAGAAAACAAGAGTGCCATCAGTAGCTTTAAGTTAATTAGGGCACAGTAAATAGTCAATTAGATGCTACTGCTACATTGTTTTTAATGCAACATGATATAACATTGATAGCAAAATTCTAATTTTTAAGATAAGAAAAAAGGTATAAAAATTAAGTAGCAATTTAAGATCAAAAGGCTACTATATTCATTTAGATTTAATGTAGAGTTTTTGTCACATTAATATATTTTCTCTTTTCCACACAGTGAACTCATAGAAACAATCCCATTTTCCCCCTTTTTTGGCATATAGACATTTTGTAAACTACTCTTCTTTCAATTTACTAAGACACAGTTTGAGTTTTATTGACAAGGAATATATGACTAATGAAAGTACTATCATGATGTCAGTCTGATTTTTACTGATAATGTGAATAGTACGGTATAGTGCGATTCCTGATTCCTGATTTCATAATTAAGCATATATATAGTTACTCACTTATAGTGCTTTGTTGTCAGCCAGTACTTAAGGAATATAATTTCAGCTAAAGGTTACTCTAAGCTACATATTTTTTTTGTTTTTTTATTTTAAGAGAGAGGGACAGTAAGAGAGAGAAAGAGACAATCAATTTTATTTAGTTTTTCATGTTGCTATTTTTGCTCCGTCACTTTGTTGTATACATGATACTGGGGTATGAACCCTGTGTACTTGTGAGTGCCAGGCAAGCGCTGTAACTGCTGAGCCACCACCGCTCCAGCCCCCTAAGCTACATTTTAAATACCTTATTCAGTATTCACATCCAAGTTCTTAAAGATCAATGGAGAAAATTATACAGCCGCACTAACTACAGTCATTTTTTTATCACAGTTTTCAAAATTGTCCTCAACTTTGCCAGACAGAACTGCTACACATCTCTTTTTACCAGTTTTCAAAATTTTGTATCTCATAACTTCACCTCTGTCTTTGTACCTACATGGGCTGATCCTTGAGAATCCTGCGCATGTGAAGCGTGTGTTTAAAGGCCTATCTCATGTTCACTGGGACCAACAGACGAGTGTCTTCCTTTGCTACTTCCAAATCATTTCTTTCCCTGCTCTTTCCAACCTCTGCTCCTTTAGGAACAACTGGCATCTGGATTTTTCTATTTGGTATAACCTCTCACCAATTTATTTATAATCCACTTATTTGCTGCATCTTGTTTGATGTTTTCATCATCTCTATTCCTGTATTAGCGATTGAACACATATGTTCACAGAGAAAGCCCACCTAGCCCTTGGTCTCAAGCTTCCAGATGCCCTCAGCTCTATCTACCCACTCCCAGCACATCCATCATCTACCGACTGGCATAACAGCTCTACAACTGCAGTCATGATCTCAAGTATTGTGCTCTCAGGTCAGTCTTTCCCACTTTTCCATCTTGCCCACTATAATTTTCAAATTCACTTCTTAGATCTCAATTGAACCTTCAATCCATTGGTGCTATCCTTATTCCATTTTCAAATGAAAACCTTATCTCCTAATTCACAGAGAAAAACATACATTCACAGAGAATGATCTTGTGCTTCCTTGAGCTAACTCACCAACCTTGGTGTCCCTGTATATACATCTTCAGCCTTCTTTTTGAATTTTGGTGGTTAATGTATCCCAACCCTTGTCCCTGCTCTGAAGCTCACTCTTCTTTCTCAGTGACTTCACTTTTCCTAATATCCTGGCTTTTTTTTTTTCTCTTGTAACATACATTTCTTCCATTATGTAGGTTATCACCACAAATACGCAATAATTTTTAGTACTAATTATCTTAAAACACTTTTCTTTGACTTCTAATTCTCATTTAGAACACTCAACTATCTTTGCCAATCACAGAGGTTTTGTTTTTTTTTTTCAAAGTAAGTCACTAGCATTCTTTTCTATTCTATAATACTTTCTTAAGTGATCTTTCCTAGTTACTGGTTCTATGTGTCACCCTTATACTACCTTCAAATATTTATCTTCAACAAGAGCAGCCTCCTAAGCCTTAGACCAAAACCAATGCAAAGCGGAAAAGCAAAAATGAAAATAAATTTAAAAAACCTAAAAATGAAAACAAAAAGTACAACCTTCTTTTGACTTCCTTACACAAAACCTCCTATTCTCCACATTCTAGCTTTGTAAATGTTAACACCTAGTTGCTTAGTCTAGAACTAGTACATTTGCTTACACTGACGAAACAAAATCCCATAGCATGAGAAATTTAAACAACAGAAATTTCTTTTCTTATAGTTCCGAAGGCTGAAGTCCAATGTCACGGTATCTGCACAATCATTTTCTGGTGACATTCTCTTCCTGTCTGGCAGTTGGCTGCCTTCTTGCTATGTCCTCACAGGGCAGAGAGAAAGAAAGAGAAAGCTCATGTGCTGGTTTCTCTTCTTATTAAGGCACTAATCCCACAAGACCTCATTTAAATTCAATTACTTTCCAAAGTTCTCATCATCAAATTTCATCACAGTGTTGACTGGGGAATCGGAATATAATATTTGGGGGATGCAATAAAGTCCTCAGCTTCTTGTGTATATACTTGATTCCTCCCTTTCTGATAAGTTCTATAGTCAGCCAGCACGTAATACAATTGTAATCCCTTCTCACCATCATTGCCTCACCACCAGTTCCAACCATGTGACTCTTCTTACTGCAACAAAAGCAGCCTTCTTGATAGTATATCTCTTCTGTCTTCTGCTTGAATTACAGTCCATGTTCAACTTAAAGTTCAGAGTAACCTGTTCAAGTTCTATTTTTTTTATTAGTTGAATATGGAGTTACAATGGAAGGGGAATCACTATCAAACAATCAAGAACAAATGTATGTTTACATAGTTAGCCAAGGCTGATGCCATGTCATAGATGCCGTCCTTGGGTTCCCCATGATTTTGTCCCAAAAAGAACTCTTGTGTTAAATGGACTTCTCGTGGAGGTCAGATAACTCCTTCTGAGATGATTCCCCCAACTCTCTCCCTCCAGTCTCCTAGATATCTTTCCTAATCTTCCCCCTCCCTGCCTCCCTCCCTACGTATCCAGGTATTATAGACAATGATCCCTGTTTGTGTAAAAATTCATACATTTTGAGGTTATTATTAGCTTAGCCATCTAACATACTATTTCCAGTTGTATTCTAGCTTCAACAAATGAGAAAAAACATTTGGTCCTTGAGACTCTGAGATTGGGATACTTCACTTAGCATAATTTTTTTTACCATCTCCATCCATTTGGCTTCAGAAGCCATAATATCATTTTCTCTAATGGCCAAGTAGTATTCCATTGTATATATGTACAATTCAAATATATTGTATATATTTGAATCCCCTTGTTGAGTGAGGGGCATCTGGGTTGGTTCCATAATCTTGCTATAGTAAATTGAGCTGCAATAAACATTGATGAAGCCATATCACTATAATATGCTGATTCTAACTCTTTTGAGAAAACACTCAGAAGTGGGATTAGCTGGGTTATAAGGTGGTTCTAGTCCCAGTTTTTTGAGGAGTCTCCACACTGCTTTCCAGAGTGGCTGAACCAGTTTGCAGTCCCACCAGCAATGTGACAGTGCTCCTCTTTTCCCACAGTCCCTCCAGCATCTGTCATTGTTCATATTCTTCATTTTTGCTACTCTAACAGGAGGGAGGTAGAATCTCATTGAAGTTTTGATTTTCATTTCTCTTATTGGTAAAGATGTAGAGTATTTTCTCATATATTTATGGGATTTCTGGACTTCCTCCGCTGAGAAGTTTCTTTTTAGTTCATAGCTTATTTATTGATTAGAATATTTGTGATTTTGGTGTTTAGCTTTTTAGCTCTTTGTATATTCTGTCCAAGGTGTAGCAGGCAAAGATTTTCTCCCGTTCTTTTGGGTCTCTTGACACTCTTGACTAATTCTTTAGCTATGCAAAAGCATTTTAGTTTAATTGAATTTCATTCATTTATTCTTTACTTTACTGCTTGCACCATGGGAGTTTTGTTAAGGAAAGCACCACTAACCCCTATGTCCTGAAGAGTTGATTGTACTTCTTTTTCTAGTAAATTTAAAGTTGCAGCTTAATATCCAGGTCTTTGAACCATTTTGATTTAATTTTTGTGTAGGGAGAAAGGTAAGGATCCAGCTTCAGTTGTCTACAAATGGCTTTCCAATTTGTCCAACACCGTTTGTGGAACAAGTTGTCTTTCTTCCACACTATGTTTTTACCCCCTTTATCAAATATCAAATAGTTAAAGATATGTGGGTTCATCTCAAAATCTGCTGTTCTATTCCATTGGTCTTCAGTTTTGTTACCATGCTGTTTTTGTTACCATGGCCCTGTAGTACAATTTCAGGTCAGGGATTGAGATATCTCCTATTTCTTCCTTCCTGCAGAGAAATGTTTTAGCTAATCTGGGTCTTCTATTATTCCATATGAACTTGAGAATTGCTTTTTCTGTATCTGTGAAGAATGACATTGGTATCTTGATGGGGATCGCATTAAATCTGTATAGGGCTTTGGGTAGAATGCCATTTTTATTGTATTAATTCCACCTAATCATGAGCAAAGAATGCTTTTCCATCTACTCAGGTCTTCTGCAATTTCTTTTTTTAATGTTTGAAGTTTTCATTGTAGAGGTCTTTAATATCCTTTGTAAGGTTGATGCCCAAATATTTCATTTTTTTGGAGGAGATGGTGAATGGGAGAGATTTCCTGATTTCTTCTTCTGCGGATTTGTTGCTGGAGTAAAGGAAAGCTAGTGATTTACTGGTGATGATCTTATATCCAGCCACTTTGCTGAAATCACCTATAAGCTCTAGAAGTTTTCTGGTCAAGCTTATTGGGTCTTCTAGGTATAGAATTATGTCATCAGCAAATAGAGATAATGTAACTTTCTCTTTTCCTATACAAATTCCTTTGATTTCTTTGTCTTGCCTGATAGCTCTGGCAAGGGTTTCAAGGACTATATTGAACAGAGTGGGAAAGTGGACAACTTTGTCTTGTTCCTGAATTTAGTGGAAATGCTTTCAGTCTTTCTCCATTGAGGATAATGTTGGCTATGGGTCTTTCATAAATGAATGTAACATAGTTAAAGTATCTTCCTTTGATTCCTATCTTCTGCAGAGTTTTGAATAAAAAGTGGTGTCAAAATATATCAAAGGCGGGGCTGGAGCGGTGGCTCAGTGGTTTCAGCACTTGCCTGGCAAGCACGAGGACCCAGGTTCAAACCCCAGCACCACATACACAGCTAAGTGATGGAGCAACTAAGGCCATGTGAAAAACTAAATAAAGTTGTTTCTTTAAAAAAACATTATCAAAGGCCTCTCTGTGTCAATTGAGATGATTATACAATTGTTTTTAATTGTTTATGTGGTGAACTACATTTATTGTGTGCGTTGAACCAGCCTTGTTTTCCTGGAATGAAGCCCACTTGATCATGATGTATTATCTTTTCAATGTACTTTCGGATCCAATTAGCTAGAATTTTATTAAGGATTTTTGCATCTATGTTCATCAGGGAAATTGGTCTGTAGTTTTCTTTCCTTGATGTGTCTTTGTTGGGCTTTGGAATCAGTGTAATGTTTGCTTCATAAAAAGTGTTTGGGAGTGCTCTCACCCTATCAATTTCATGGAAGAGCTTGTAGAGGATCTGTGTTAGCTCTTCTGTAAAGGCTTGGTAGAATTCTGCCGTATATCTATCCAGTCCTGGGCTTTTCTTTTTTGGAAGAACTTTGATTGCAGTTTTGATTTCACTATCTGTGATAGGTTGGTTTAGATTTTCAATGTCCTACTGTGTTAATGAGGGGATGTCTTATGTGTCCAAGTTCCTGTCCATGTCCTCCAGATTATCAAACTTGGCAGAGTATAAATTTTTGCCATTATGCTATTTCTCTTCCTAAAACCCTCCAAAGGCTTGCTGAGCATCTCTCCTTAGAATGGCCTCCACATCTTTCTTTGTCTATAGTAGATTTCACCTCATCTCCATTTTCTCCTCACCAGTCCTATTGCCAAATTTGCCACTCCAAATTTTTTCATTTCAAATTTTTCCAGAATCTCTTCATTTGACTGGTTAACAACTTTGTGGCATATATATATATATATATATATATATATATATATACACACACACACATGTATATGTATATACATATGTGCATATATATACATAATCATGTATACATGTGTGTTTGTGTGTGTGTGTATGTGTGTATATATATATATATATATATATATATATATATGTTAATATCAGTAGAGTTTAATTGATTTGGGAAAGATAATAAAAAGAAACCTAACTCTGCATTTTCCAGATAACAGCTCTAGTCTGTGTCAGAGAAGACCAAGTAGGAATATTTTATATAGCAACTCTGATCATTGCTTTCCATGTTAGGAAAAGTCACTATTTACTATTTGAACTAATTTTTGCATTCCTATGTTTGAGAAAATACATTGCAAACCCTAAAGTTTATCTAGAATGATTTTCATGTATGGGCTTAATGCTGTTCACCACTGATAATGCCTTTACACTTGTTACTTAGGGACCCATTACCTCTCTCACGGTTGCAGACTCACTCATCACATTTGTTACACCAATTTACCAGCCACAATCAGCAGGCTTTTAAGAAATCCACTGAAAGGCCACTCTTCCTGCTTGGGGAGTTTCACAGAATTTTGATGATTTTTCTAATTCAGTGATGCACTAGCTTTAATGTGGGGGAGAACCATCTGGCCATCAAGAAAAGAGTAACAAAAATGTGATAAAAATGTAGATTTATGCTCCACTTCCAACCTGGCTCTTAAATCTATATTTTAAGCAAACACAGAAAATCATACTGAGGCAGGTGATGCCACATTTAATTCTCAAATCATTCTGATTGACTCTTTGAAGAGCTTCTTTTCTCAGTGAAATGGCTGTAAAACAATACCTTGTTGATAACTAGTGTATTAAAAATTTTCTTTTCCCTAGATAATATAAGATATACATTGCTTTAGAAAATTCAAGAAGTACCAAATAAGTACTAAATATCACTTATAATCCTATGATTGAAGTTAACTAAAATTAACTTAAAACACATATTTCTTATATTTTTCTCCATTTTTCTAAGCACATATTATATGTCAGGCATTCTCCAGAAGATATAGATATAAATTATATGGAAAATGACCCTGTTCTCACATTTCCTCTTTTAAGTTTTAAGTTTTTTAAATTTTAAGTTTTTAGTTTTTGGGGTGGCACCCTAATATATGCTAAGCAAGCATTTACAACTAAGCTTCATTCCCAGTCCCTTAATTTTGTTGTCTCATTGATAAAGAAGTTGACACCATTTAATATTTGACATTGAAGAAATAAGGAAATTGAAGAAGATCTGAGACAGCCTGTGTTCTTGGATGTATCTGTAGTTAAAATGGTCATTCTGCCAAAAGTGCTGTACAGATGCAATGCATTCCCTATCAAGATACCAATGACATTTTTCACAGATACAGAACAATTAATTCTTAAATTTATTTGGAAGAATAAGAAACCCAGAATAACCAAAGCAATACTAAGAAAACCCCCATAAGAACAAAATAAAACTGACAACAACAAAAACCAAAGCAGGAGGTATCACAATACCTGACCTGACATTTTACTTTGGAGCAATAGTGACAAAATGGCATTGGTAGCAAAACAGACTTGAAGACCAATAAAACAGAATAGAAGACACAGAGACAAATCCACAAATCTTTAACTATCTGATATTCAACAAGAGGGACAAAAACATTCCTTGGAGGAAAGATAGCTTGTTCAACAAATGGTGTTGGAAAAACTGGACAACCATATATAGAAAAATGAAATTAGATCCTTATCTCTCACCCTGAACAAAAATCAAACAGTAATGGATCAAGGACTTAGGAATTACACCAGTTACCACACAACTGTTAAAAAAAAAATAGGATCAACATTCCATCATATAGGTGCTGGCACTGACTTCCTTAACAAGACTCCCAATAGCATAAGAACTAAAACCAAGAATCAATAAACGGGATATTATTAAATGAAAAAGCTTCTGCACAATTATGGAATTAGTCAAGAGCACAAAGAAAGACCCTACAGATAGAAGAAATCATGACCAGTTACTCCTGCAACAGGGGACTAATGTTCAGAATATAAAAAGAACTCAAAAAACTTAATCCAAAAACACATTCAACCTAATCAATAAATGGGCTAAAGAAGTAAGCAGAAACTTCTCAACAGAAGAAATACAAATGGCCAATAAATATATGAAAAAAATATTCAACATCTCTAGCAATCAGAGAAATGTAAATCAAAACTACGTTAAGATTTCACCTCACTCCAATCAGAATGGCAATGATGAAAAATACAAACAACAACAGATGCTGGAGAAATTTTGGGGGAAAAGGAACTCTTGTATATTGGTGGTGGAACTTCAAAATTGTATAACGACTCTGGAAAGTGGGATGGAGACTCCTCAAAAAATTAGGGATGGAACCACCTTGTGACCAAGCTATATAACTTCTGCATATTTTCCCAGAGGAAATAAAGTCAGCATATTACAGTGACACACCTACATCAATGCTTATAGCAGCACAATTCACAATAGCTAAATTATGGAATCAACACAGATGTTCATCACTGGATGAATGGATCAAGAAACCAGTGTATATATGTACACAATGGAGTTCTATTCAGCTATTAAAAAGAATGAAATCATGGCTTTTGCTGGTAATTGGATGGAAACGTAAAAAATCAAGCTGAGTGAAGTTAGCCAAAATCAAGCTGAGTGAAGTTAGCCAAACCCAGAAACTCAAGGATTGAATGTTTTCCCTCATATACGGAAGCTAGAGCAAAACAAAAGATAGGGTGAAAAATAATCATGTTTATACATTGGACCCATTAAACTCAGAGTAATTTATGATCTGGGGGAAGTCTAGTTGTATAGCAGGGGAGGAGGGGAGAAAAAAAGAGTGTTTTAAATACTGTATGATTTTCTCCTGGGAGATCCTGAATAATACTCACACAGGCATTTAAAACTAGAAAATAAAAAAAAAAGATTACATACACACTGACACACACAAACACACACATACAAATACATATTTGTAATCAGGAGAATTCAGTGGAGATAAGAGATGGAGGGGGGATGCTGGACAAGGATTGGATTCAAACTACAGTTATATAAGCCTATAACACACCAATAAAAATTTTTACTTTCACGTTTTTTAATTTTTTAAAAACTTTTAATATTTGTGGTGGTTCCCTCATGTATGCTCAACAAGCACTTTACCACTTCATTATCGGTCCCTTAATTTTATTACCTCATTGATAAAAATTGTATATATTCATTATATGCAACATGTTTGGAAATGCATGTCCATTGTGGGATGGCTAAATCAAGTTAAATAACAAATGGTTCATCTCACATACATATCATTTTTTGAGGTAGGTACATTTAAAATGTACTCTCACCAATTTTAAAAATTATAATGCATTGCTAGCTGTAATCATCATGTCATACAGTAGATATCCTTAAATTATGCCTTCTACCTAACTAAAACTTTGTATCCTCTGACCAACATCTTAAAAAGAAAAGAAAAATTGGTGCTATGCCAGGTGCAATGGCACATACTTATAATCCCAGTAGTTTGGGAGTCTGTGTCATGAGGACTGTAAGTTCAAAGCCAGCCTCAGCAACTTAGCGAGGCCCTAAGCAACTTAGCTAGACACTGTCTCACAATAAAAATTAGAAAGTGTCCCATGCTCTTGGATAGGCAGAATTAATATAATAAAAATGGCCATTCTACCGAAAGTTTTATATAGATTTAATGCTATCCCTATAAAGATACCTATGTCGTTCTTTACAGACATAGAAACAGCAATTCTCAAATTCATTTGGAACAATAAGAAACCAAGAATTGCCAAAACACTACTAAGCAAGAAAGATGAAACAGGTGGTTTTGCCATTCCAGATCTAAAACTATACTATAGGGCCATAGTAACAAAGACAGCATGGTACTGGTATCAAGACAGGGAAGAAGACCAATGGAATAGAATATAAGACCTGAAACAAATCCTCAAATCTTTAAACATCTGATTTTTGACAAAGGGGACAAAATATTACATGGAGAAGTGACAGCCTCTTCAACAAATGGTGCTGGACAAACTGGTCATCCACTTGCAGAAAGTTGAAATTAGACCCATATCTTTCTCCTTGCACAGGAATCAAATCAAAATGGATCAAGGAGCTAGGTATTAAACCAGCTATCTTGCAACTGATAGAAGACAAATTAGGTCCAACACTTCAACATTTGGGAGTAGGCAAAGACTTTCTCAACATGTCTCCTAAAGTGAAGGAAGTAAAGTAAAAAATCAGTGAATGGGATGCCATAAAGCTAAAAAGCTTTTGTACTGCCAAGGAAACAATCAAAAGAGTCAAGAGGTTTCCCACGGAAATGGAGAGAACCATGGGCTATGATTCCTCTGACAAGGGTCTCATATCCAGAATCTATAAAATCCTCAAAAATGTCAACTACAAAAACACCAACAGCCCAATTAATAAATGGGCCAAAGAGCTAATAGAAACTTCTCACCAGAGGACATTGATCAAGCCAATGAATACATGAGAAAGTGTTCTAAATCTCTAGTAATCAGAGAAATGCAAATGAAAACCACATTAAGATATCACCTTACGCATTTGATAAAATTCAACACCACTTTATGCTCAAAACTTTGGAAAAGATAGGGATCAAGGGAAGATACTTCAACTATGTCAGAACCATCTATGACAGACCCATAGCCAACATTATCCTCAGTGGAGAAAAACTGAAAGCATTTCCACTGAATTCAGGTACGAGACAAGGCTGTCCTCTATCCCCACTCTTGTTCAACGTAGTCCTTGAAACCCTTGCCAGAGCTATCAGGCAAGATAAGGAAATCAAAGGTATTCGTATAGGAAAAGAGGAAGTCAAGTTATCTCTATTTGCAGATGACATGATTTTATACCTGGAAGACCCACTAACATGGGCCAGAAAACTCCTAGAGCTCATAGGTGATTTTAGCAAAGTAGCTGGCTATAAGATCAACTCCAGCAAATCGCTAGCATTTCTTTACACCAACAACAAATCTGCAGAAGAAGAAATCAGAAAATCTCTCCCAATCACCATCACTTCCAAAAGAATGAAATACTTGGGCATTAACCTTACAAAGGATATTAAAGACCTATTCAAAGAAAATTATCAAACACTAAAAAAAGAAATCACAGAAGACCTGAGCAGATGGAAAAACATTCCATGCTCATGGTTAGGCAGAATCAATATAATAAAGATGGCCATTCTACCCAAAGCCCTTTACAGATTTAATACAATCCCCATCAAGATACCTATGGCATTTTTCAGAGATATAGATAAAGCAATTCTCAAGTTCATATGGAACAACAGGAGACCCAGACTAGCCAAAACACTACTCTATAGAAAGGAAGAAATAGGGGGAATCTCAATCCCTGACCTGAAATTATATTACAGAGCTGTAGTAGCAAAAACAGCATGGTATTGGTATCAAAACAGAACCAAAGACTAGTGGAACCAAATAGAAGATCCTGAGACAAACCCTCATATCCTTAACTATTTGATCTTTGATAAAGGGGGCAAAAGTATAGTGTTGAAGAAAGACAGCCTGTTCAACAAATGGTGTTGGACAAACTGGACAGCCATTTGTAGACAACTGAAGCTGGATCCTTATCTTTCGCCCTGCACAAAAATTAAATCAAAAAGGATCAAAGACCTGGATATTAAGCCTACAACGTTAAATTTACTAGAAAAAGAAGTCGGGTCAACACTACAGCTTATAGGACTCGGCAGCTTCTTCCTTAACAAAACTCCTATGGCGCATGCTGTAAAATCAAAATTAAATGAATGGGATGCAATTAAACTAAAAAGTTTTTGCACAGCTAAAGATCTAGTCAAGAGCATCAAGAGAGAACCTACAGAATGGGAGAAAATTTTTGCCTGCTACACCTTGGACAGAGGGCTAATATCCAGAATTTACAGGGAACTAAAGAAACTAAAGTCCAAACTCGCAAATAATCCAATCAATAAATGGGCTAATAACTCAAAAGGAACTTCTCTCCAGTGGAAGTCCAGAAATCCCACAAATATATGAGAAAATGCTCTACATCATTAGTTATTAGGGAAATGAAAATCAAAACTTCAATGAGATACCACCTCACTCCTGTTAGAGTGGCAAAAATGAAAAATACAAACAACGACAGATGCTGGAGGGGCTGTGGAAAAAGAGGAACACTACTACACTGCTGGGGGGACTGCAAACTGGTTCAGCCACTCTGGAAAGCTGTATGGAGAATCCTCAAAAAATTGAGGATGGAACCACCTTATGACCCAGCTATCCCACTCCTGGGAATTTTCCCAAAAGACTTAGAATCAGCATATTATAGCGATGTGGCTTCATCAATGTTTTTAGCAGCTCAATTTATTATAGCTAGATTATGGAACCAACCCAGATGCCCCTCACTTGACGAGTGGATACAAAAACTTTGGTACATATATATACAATGGTATACTACTCAGCCATTAGAGAAGATGATGTTATGGCTTTTGAAATCAAATGGATGGAGATGGATAGAATTATGCTTAGTGAAGTCTCCCAATCTCAGAGTCTCAAGGGCCAAATGGTTTCTCTCATCTGTTGATGCTAGAATTCATGGGGAAGCAGTAGGGCAGACAGCTAACCTAACAAAACTGCAAATTGAATGACTTTCAGAGTAATAGGGGGATGGCTCTCTAGGATGCTTGGAGGTGTAGGGAGGGGGATGGGGGGAGGGTATATGAAGAACTCATAGGAGTCTGGAGATTGGGAAGATGGGGGAAGCATCCCAGAAGCCGATGTCATTCCTCCACGAACTACCCATTTAACACATGAGTTCTTCTGGGGGAAACTGCAATAGGTAAAATCCAAAGTGGTTATTCATGATCTGGCTTTTCCCCTGGATAACAAAGTTTATATCCATTGATTGCTAATGTTTTGATAATGTTTCCCCCTCAACTGTATTTCTATATTCTTCTAATAAAAAAAACATTAAAAAAAGATATCACCTTACGCCAGTCAGAATGGTAAAGATGAAGAAAATAAACAATAATAGATGCTGGAGGGACTGTGGAGAGATAGGCACACTAACACACTGTTGGTGGAGCTGCAGATTGGTACAGCCCCTCTGGAAAGCAGTGTGGAGAATCCTCAAAAAACTAGGAATGAGCCCCCCACATGATCCTGCTAATTCCACTCCTGGGAATCTTTCCAGGGGACTTAGAATCAGCACTTTATACTGACACAGTAATATCTATGTTCATAGCAGCTCAATTTACTATTGCTAAACTATGGAAACAACCCAGATGTCCCTCACTGGAAGAATGGATCCAAAAACTGTGGTACATTTATACCATGGAATTTTACACAGCAATTAGAAACAATGATATTGCAGCCTTTGAAGGTAAAAGGATGGCTATGGAAGAAATTATGCTGAGTAAAATCAGCTTAGCACAGAGAACTAATGGTTGATTGTCTCCACTCATCTGTGGAGGTTGGGACTAGACCCTGGCCGGTGAGAAAGTTGGTCTATTATCATGTGTTAAATCCACATAAGATGTAATGCTATGCAACATAATCCGTTTTTAGAGATATTGTCGAAGGGGAAGGGAGGGATAAAGGTGGTTAATTGGGGGGATACTCCTGGGGATAACTGTAATATCCAGAATCTATACACATTTTATATTATTTTGTTAAAAACTTATATGGTTGTTCAAAAAAAATTTTTTTTAAAAATTAGAAAGTGCTGGAGAAGTGGCCCAACCCCTGAGTTCAATCCCTGGTACGAAAAAAGAAAAAAAAATGGTGCTAGGACACCAGTAATTCTCCATGGACTTTGTTACCTATCCATGTAGTATTCACTACATAGGAATCATAATAAAAATCTTTGCAGATAAATATTTGTGCACATTCTGATTATTTTTGTGGATAGATTCTTAAAGTTTCCAAAGGAGTGGATAGGAAACAAACAGCAAATAATTACCAAAAATCTAGAAGAAATGATCTTGCAGACTTCAGTGTTCTGTGGGGAGAGATGAATATTTTACATTTAACATATTTGTTTATTATTATGATAATGTTTATATTTATAAAAATCTAATATGTGAAAATATTTGACTTTTTTTAAATTTATTTTTTAAAAATGTATAATTGTAAACATATCGAATGATTTATGTGTTATTATTATTACTGCCATTTGTTCGTACCTGAGCTGTCATATTAAGATGTGACTTGCACTCAGTGAAATTGTGAAACATGGTAACTCTCTAGCATCTACTTTTTGTTGCAAGGAGGCATCAATGAGTTATCTAAGGATTCTCTTACTAACATCAAAATATTTTCACAATTTTTTCTTCATTTTGAATATATTTCCTTGAAAGTTATTTGTAAATGAATTATTCTGTCAAATTTTTAATTTTCCTTTTAACACACTGGATAAATAGGAAATTATTTCATTTGTTGTGAAAATATAATTCAATTCTCCTTTGTCTTTAATATTTTTTAATTCTTAATTTTTAATCTGCAAATGATTTATTTGTTGTAATGTATTTACATCAATCATTTTCAATCTGGATATATTCTTTCTCATAGACTTATAGAGTAAGCTTAACCATGTGCAGGGAAATTATTTTCTTTTCTTTTTTTTTTTTTTAAAGAGAGAGGGACAGTGAGAGAGAGAGAAAGAGAGAAACAACTTTATTTAGTTTTTTACATGGCCTTAGTTGCTCCAACACTCAGTTGTGTATGTGGTGCTGGGGTTTGAACCCAGGTCCTCGTGCTTGCCAGGCAAGTGCCGAAACCACTGAGCCACCGCTCCAGCCCCATGGGAAATTATTTTCTTATAATTTCTTGAAATCAAAGTGTTTCCAGACTTCTTTTCCAGTTATATATATATATTTTTTTTTTTCTTAAATATCATGATTTTATATTCAAAACATGAATCATTATGATCGATTACAAATGCTGCACTGTGCAGAAGCATTTTTAAATTCTATCCTGGGGGCTGGAATGAATAAAGTAGGTGTCAAGTCTCATGTATGAATTTTCCTGTGTAAAATAATAAGCTCTTGGGTATACTTGGTATAAAATATTATATGAACTAAAGATGACTTGAAGGTGTTGCTACCAACTGATCATTGAAGTGTTCTGATGTTTCTTTTTATTCAACACAATTTCCCTGAGTAAAATATATTTGAGCCAATAATGAGCAGACAGTCACTCCTCTGAAGGAATATTTGAAGGAAATAAGCCAATGGGAGAAGTGATTTTTAGTATGATTGTCCTAGGAAATATGGGCCAATCAGAGGCAAGCTAGCATCAAGAGAACCAAGATTGTTGAGTGGAACCTATAAAAGGCCAGTCTTCTCCGAGCAGGTAAGAATGACACAGAGTGCTATTCCTTGTTCAAACGATACTTGCAGAGTTGGTTAAATTTGAATTATTTTCCTTGTCAAACAGAAGGACATCACCTAAGACAGTGGATCCTTAAGACCACAACAGCAACAACTGTATCTGTGCTGATGGAGACCAGGTGACTTCGTTAGCTTGGGCAGAATTGAGAAAATGGAGAGAAGGGATTTGGAATCAATTCTATGTAATTAGGACTGCTTCCCTTTTTTGCTGATTAATACTCAAGAAAACATTTTATTGAACATATTCAATAAACCATGCAAGTTGAGACAGGCTTTAAACTAGTTTATTAGTCCAAATTTATCTATTTCAGAAGTTGACTTAAATTTTTCCATATAGTTTTGCTGAAACAATACAAATATATTCTGGTTACCTTTTGGCAAGCATTTTTCTTCATTTAACCATAAAATGTATTTGTCAGCAAAGAAGCTATAACGAAGTGAATTTATATTACTAATTGAGATCTTTGTATTTATCTTACTCAGGCTTCTGAAAGCAATTGTTAGAATTGCATTTTGAGGTTTATCAACTTCAAAGATATATCTCACAATATGGTTTGATGCAGTGGAATTATTCAAAATATTCCTATTGGTATCCGGGACTTATTTCTTACATTAATATCTTCTGAGGTTTTACCCGGCTCGTAAATATGGTTTATTCATATATATATATTAATATGAATATGAATAAATATATAATATATTTATGAATATATATATATCTTCCTCCAGTTACTATTAGAGATAATAGAGTAATCAGGAAAGTTACAATCAAATCATTCACTGTTCCCCCAATGCAGAGTCATTCAAAAATTTATATATTTATATATCAGAATTAAGTTCCTAAAGAGCTGTATACTTCATTTACTGAAAAATGAGAATCCTACAATGAATCATGTATCATTTTCTGGAGGAGTTAGTTATCTTGTATGTTGTTTAGCTGTCAACAGCAATACAATGGACACCTAACTTGTACAGGAGTTAAGATTTTGAAGGTTGCATAGAAATCAAAATAATACTTCATCAAATTCCTCCTTTAAAATCTCCTTCCTAGGTTGCATCTTAGAAACTAACCTATCGTGTTCCAATAAATCAAGCACAACCAGCCAGCATCTTCTTCAATACTGAAAAAAATCAGCTTCTCCTTAGGCGAAGTTGCTCTGTTTACATATGCTCAGACTATCCATACTTCATACAGAAAGACATTCTCGCTGAGACAGCACCCAGGAACTGAGTGAACCTACCTTACAGATCAGAAAGGCAGAGCAGATTCCTATCATTCATACAAACTCATTATGGGGATTTGCAGCTTAATTTCCTGAATGATTTAAGCTGTACTCTTTTTTCTCGTTTTCAGAGCTTTCTTAATAGTTAATTCACAGGAGTTAGGTGGACAGATTAGTCAGTTGTACTTTAACCTATGGTCTGTATTATCTTTTACTATAATTTGTACTAGGTTTAGGCCTATATCATGCATTTATAGTTACTGAATGAATTTCCAATTCTTCAATTTGTTTATTTCAAATTTTTTGATTTTTCTTTTTTTGACAGGGTCTCACCAAGTTGCCTAAGGGTAAAACTGGCTTTGGACTTTTGATTCCCCTGCCTCAGCCTCATTATACTTTATTTGTATATAATATGTGAAAAGTAGGTGAAAAAAATAAATTGAGTAAAATTAAACACTTTCATAACTACATAAAATAACCCAGAAGAAATTTTGAGTAGAGAATGTGTGTCACTGTTATTTTGTCTTTGGGTGAAAACTGATAATATCTTTTGTTTAAAATAGACTGTTAAAATTTATAGGCTCATAGCTGGCCTTGTGGAAAGATGAGAGAGAATCAAGTCCCAATAGATCGGTCATTTTGGCAAGATGTGGGTATTCCAACCCACCTGAAGCCATACTGGGAGAAGGTCAGGAAGACTCTTCTTCAGATAAATTCAACAAGATTCACAATTGAAGAACTGAGTCTTCAATTGTGAGCCTTTTTATTTCAAAGGAAAACATTCCTATGTTTGGAATAATAGAGACCTTCCATGTTTGATGCAGAATGTTTTGTAATAGAAAGGCAGAAGTGGTGGTTGATAAGGGACTGATTAAGTGAATGTAGAAATACTACAACACAGTATGGAATTTTAGATTGCCATTAAAATAACAACATGAGAAAGTGCTCTAAATCATTAGTAATCAGAGAAATGCAAATGAAAACCACATTAAGATATCACCTTACACCAGTCAGAATGGCAAAGATGAAGAAAATAAACAACAATAGATGCTGGAGGGGCTGTGGAGAGATAGGCACACTAACACACTGTTGGTGGAGCTGCAGACTGGTACAGCCCCTCTGGAAAGCAG
>PVKS010008786.1:0-66809 GCA_004027875.1 Aplodontia rufa
CAGAGGCTCAGCTTACAGCTGGCAGAGGCTGCAGCTAACAGCTGGCAGAGGCTCAGCTAACAGCTGGCAGTGGCTCAGCTAACAGCTGGCAGAGGCTGCAGCTAACAGCTGGCAGAGGCTCAGCTAACAGCTGGCAGTGGCTGCAGCTAACAGCTGACAGAGGCTCAGCTAACAGCTGGCAGAGGCTGCAGCTAACAGCTGGCAGAGGCTCAGCTAACAGCTGGCAGAGGCTGCAGCTAACAGCTGGCAGAGGCTCAGCTAACAGCTGGCAGAGGCTCAGCTAACAGCTGGCAGAGGCTGCAGCTAACAGCTGACAGAGGCTGCAGCTAACAGCTGGCAGAGGCTGCAGCCAACAGCTGACAGTGGCGGCAGCTAACAGCTGACAGTGGTGGCAGCTAACAGCTGACAGAGGCTGCACCTAACAGCTGACAGAGGCTCAGCTAACAGCTGGCAGAGGCTCAGCTAACAGCTGGCAGAGGCTGCACCTAACAGCTGACAGAGGCTCAGCTAACAGCTGGCAGAGGCTCAGCTAACAGCTGGCAGAGGCTGCAGCCAACAGCTGGCAGAGGCTGCAGCTAACAGCTGGCAGAGGCTCAGCCAACAGCTGGCAGAGGCTCAGCTAACAGCTGGCAGAGGCTCAGCTAACAGCTGACAGAGGCTCAGCTAACAGCTGGCAGAATCTGCAGCCAACAGCTGGCAGAGGCTCAGCTAACAGCTGGCAGAGGCTGCAGCCAACAGCTGACAGTGGCGGCAGCTAACAGCTAGCGGTGGCTATAATTCACATAGCTGTCAGTGCCCACTTAACAGCTGACAAAAGCCAAGGTTACAAGGGCTGACGGTACCACCTGGGTAAGGATATTAAGCATTTGGGATCTTATTCATTTTCTCCATTCTGTGGGAATGGAGAAAGGAAGAGGAAAGATTTGTAGCTTCTAATAAAGTTCAATATATATTTACCATACAATTAAAAACTGTCATTGCTCCATATTTATCCAAGAGAACTGAAAACATACATCCACACAATTACTTACATCACCTTTGTTCATAATAGTGAAAAGCACAACGCGATCTTAATAGGTGACTGGACCATTTCAGATACATCTGTACAGAGGAGTATTCAGCAATTCAAAACAACAAATTACCAACATACGTAATACAGGGATGAATCCAAGCACAAGAGTTCAGAGACAAAGATCAAATAGTTTTCATTGATGTTAAATTCTGGATAAAACCAAAATAGTGTAACAGCAAACAGACCAGTGATTATTGGGGTTTGAGGGTATTGGGGTAAAAGGGAATTTGGAGTAACAGAAATGGTCAGAATCCAATTGTGGTGTTGCACAACTGAGTGTGAACATACCAAACCATCACTGTATGGATTTAAAAAGGGTAACTTACGCATGCAAATTTTGTCTCATTAAACTTGACAAATGCAACGGTATATGCATGTTTCATAAAATTTATAATGTTAGTATAACGTTTTACATCATATATTTAACATTTTAGTCCATGAATCCCAAAATCACTTTGTCCAGGAAAAAGTATTTTATGTTCAGTATGCATTGGTATTCCACAAAACAAATGCAATTTTCAAGGTACCGAATGACAGACATTCCTATTAAGGTCAGAAACAACCTGATGATTTCGTAAAAGAGCAATTTTCAGAGTGATTACACTGTAGTACAAATGAATATAGATATATTAGGAAGGAATAAATCAGAGCTACAGCAAATGGAGCTAAGATATCATTGCTATTTACAGTGGTTTTGAATGTATGCTTAAAAATCCAAGAGAATCAACTAAGAAAATATGAAAACAGAGAATTCCAAAGTGTGTCCGTTCACAGAGTGGGAACTTAGCAGAGGGGTTCTGGTGTTTCAGAGCTGAGACTCCCGGGTCAGCCCTCAGCCTTGTGCCTGAGGAGGTGCGGAGGGCAGAGCCACGTTCAGATGCCAGGCTCACCCCAGAGCCCTGTAGGAGGGGAAGGAGGAAGGAGAGAAGACAAGGGAGGCCAAGACTGAGAAGCAGCAACTTAGAAGGGGAGCCTTCTCGATCTCCATCCTCTGAGCCCTCAGCAGGGGCTGGGTCTGGATGCAGCCCTGATGAATCTGAAGCCTGCGGAGGCAGGAGGTGGGCAGCGCTCACAGGGAGCAGCCAGGCATGACTGAGAACGTGGAAACCAGGGCTGTAAGGATGTGCGTCCTGAGCTGTCCCCCTGCCCTTCCCTTCGACCTGTGCAGAAGGCCCATTTTCTTTCTTGACTAAGGATAAAGTTTGCAAAGGAGATTATTCTGACAGGCAGTGCTGAGTTTAATCAAGCAAATAGAACTTGCTTTTATGTCACGCAGGACAGTCACGTACATGGGACAAACCTCATAAATGGCAGAAAGCTGGATATCAAGGCCATAAGCTTTGTTTTGAGCTACTTTTGACTGCTGGAATCGGCAAATTCAAACTGATGCTTTTCCTAGTCTACATGAGACTAGGAAAAATGTTTGGCTTAAAATTATGTATTGGCTGAGACATTGAATTACATTATTTAACTTTGCAGAGAAATATTATTTTTCCAACTCAATGAGTTGATTAGATGAATATTAGAAAGTCTCAGAGGCACATATAAATGCATTTGGCTCAATATTAAAGAATTTGCAGCAATAAGATGAGAAACTTTAAATTTCCTTGTGGATTTCTAATTATGTTCAGCCAAGGGCTGGATGGAGGCAGTCAGTGCCAGGAGCTCTGGGCCCAGGCATGGACCCCACTCTAACAGGCTGGGTGTGCACAGGGAATGCTGTCCACCAGGCAGACTCCTTAGGGGGATGAGGACTGGGTGGTGGAACCAGTGGAATTCAACTTTCATGAGGACCCTTGGACTTGCCTGGGCACCTGCCCTACCTTCCCCAGCAGAAGACCCTGGCTGAGCAATGAGCCAGCGCACTCACTAGACCAATAGTGGCCGGAGGGCTCCTTTCACTGTGTAGGCTGCCTAACCAGCATGGACTCCTCCTTCCCAGATCTTGACCCCGACTTCTGCTCAGCAAGGCCCCCAGCAAAGGTCTTCACTAGCCTCCAGCCCTTCCCTGCAGGTCTTTGCTGGCTTGTTACCTGCCCTGCCTGCTGGCAGATTCACCGTCATGATTTGGAAGCAACCAGGTCTTTAACTCTTTGATGCTGCATCACTGCTGAGCTTGCCTTGGCAGGGGCTTTAGGAAGTTGGAGAGAGTACTGGCCTGCAGGCCACGTTCCTGGGCCACGTGCCCACACGACCCCACAGCCCCTCCCTCCACACTCCCCCAGCTCATCCTCACTACTCGCAGTGATTTCTCCTCCCCACTTCCTGTTTTCCTCCTAACATCTCCCAGGTGCGGAGAGTGTGAAGATTGGCTGTGGATGGACAGGACTCCCAGAAGTCCATCTAGAGGATGCTCCTTGTGGCTCTTCAAGAAAAACTTAAGACATCCCTTATCTTCCAACTCATGGCGGGGAGCTGCTCCAGCCCTGTGTCCCGAGCGGCCCTCTCTGCGATGCTGAGCCGAGTGCTCCCGCATGACCCAAGTGCTGCCCTGCATCAGCGGCCAGGCCTTGGGCAAGAGTTCTCCAAAGACACTCTGCAGTTGCCTCTACTCCTCCAGGGGTTGTGATCCTCAGAACCCTGAGCCACACCCTGATAGGCCAGTCCAGCTATCTTGGGGTAAAGCCCAGGTTGTCGTCCCCTGAGGACCACAGGCGGCTCCAATGCAGACACGTAGGGAGACCCATCCGTGCCTGGCTTCCCCAGCTCTGCATTCCATAGGTCCTGGTCTTCAATGGTGTCAACTGTGGGTTTCCCCACACTTCACTTAGTGTTTCTCACCTGTGCTGTACAGGAGTCCTGATGTCTCTACCTGCCCCCACAGGTCCTGATGCACCTGGCTTGCTGTGTGTCTCTGGGAATCACAGGCAGCCCGGATGGGCAGCAGCGGTTGAGAACGCAGCTTGAGTTTGGCGTTTCTCACCTCTTCAGTCTTTATCCTGCTTAGGCAGATTCCAGCTACTCCTGTGCTGGAGTTTTTATTAGAAATGGCTGCTTGAATCAAATCCCATGCTTGTTGGCCACCTGTAATGAGTACCATCTTTCACACAGGGCAAAAGGCCACATGATTGTATTTTTCTAATGATAAATTGTGCTTGCTTCCAGTCAGATTTGCTATTTGATGTGTCCCAAGTGGGCTAGAATTTGGTGGCCCTGTTTTCTGCTTCAGTAGCATCTCATCTTATCTAGGATGTTCTTTCTCCATTAGGACCGAGCAGTGGATCAGACAAATCAAATTTGAATTCTGGCTCAAATGGGCTGATAATAGCTTGTGCTTCTAAAGGTCGTGGATGAGATTAAATAACAATGTTTGGGAAGAGCTCATGTCAGTATCCAGCACTTGGCAGCACTGTAATAAATGGTAGCATTGGTATCTCCATCAACAACAGAAAAAAGTCATGGCATATGAAGTTTCTCATAGGGTATTAAGTTTCTCATGGGAAACATGTGCCAGAATGGGTTTCCTCAGAGGCCTCCAAAGCCTGGCTCCTTTCCTGTTCTGGGCCTAAGGCCCAGCCCTTGCCCCTCTGCAGCGACGTGGGAAAGTGGGATGTCAGCGCCTGGGCTGCAGAGCAGGCCTGAAGAGGGAGACAGGCTCCACTGACCCCATGCAGAACAGTGACCAGGGGCATGAGAACAGCCCCAGCACCCCTCACTGCTCAGCAAGGAGTGCTGGTCTCAGCAGGCAGAGGGATCAGCAGCAAGCAGAGGTTGAAAGGAAAGGCTGAGCTGCTCAGTGACGTCAGAAAACCAGCAGCTTCCTGTCCAGGGAGCTGCTCCCCTCCACCCACAGGCAACCAGGCTGCCATTTCTGAGGATTTAAAGCGTTTCAACTTGCATTTTCCTGCACTTTCTAAGGAGTTCATCATCTTCTGATGATTCCCAAAGAGCCGTGGGGAATTTAGCAATGTTTCATCGTTTCTATTCATGGTTCCAGCCTAACTCCAAGTGCCCTGTAGTAGAGACTGAGGGAGACTTAACAGAAGCCTGTGGGTCCCCTACCTTCACCCAGCTCACTGGCCTCTCAGTTGCTGGGATGCTCATGAGTACCTCTTAGGCCGGCATAGGGTGGGTGCAGAGAAAGCCGGCCAGAATCCCAGGGACTTGCAGCCTAAGGAGAAAAGATTAAACTGTTTGTCTAGGCTAATGATGATGGGGTTTTCACATAGAAAATAGGCATTTTACTTATTAAAGTCATACATAAGCATATAAAATCAATGAACAATTGGCTTTCCACCAGAACTCGGCTAACTCCTTCTCTATTAGTTCAGAAATCCAGAAAATTTCTGTGGCTCTTTCTAACATGTCAGCACTCCTGGCCCAGGAGCAGGTCCCACAGCACTGTCACCCTGGTGTCTGATCTCCGGTGCTTTTCATCCCAGAGCTTTCCCCAGATGGGGGGCCCCATCCATTTCTCCTGCAGCTTCAGCTCTTTAGGATGCACCAAATGCAAATCAGCCCAGCAATTCGTCCCTCACAGCTGCCTGCCTCATCTGCACCCAGGAAAGCTGAGAAACACAGGAAAGGCTTCCTGACAGGTGCGGGCAATTGTCAGCTATGACCCTACCAGCATGGCTGGTTGAGATTAACTGCAGTCTCATGAGCAGCTTGGACATGAGTAGTTAGATGCTTTCAATCACTTGTTCTTATAGAAAACTGATCATTCTCCACTAATGGGCTGCCACGGCAGAAGAGCAAGGATCAGATCAGGAGTCTTTTGTGAACGAGCAAAGATCACCTGAAGCAGTATATGCGGCCGAGGGGACTCCCAGTGTCTCAGGGTCAGGACGTCTTCTTTAAGGCTCTCTGTTTACTTTCACAGCTGCCCACACGTGATTCCTCCATCCTCCGCCCTTAGAAGGCTCTTCGCTCCCCTTGGCCCCTCTTTCTGGGAAAATTCCCTAGGAGCCCAGGGCAGCCCCTTTCCACGCTTCGCAGTTCAACCTGCCCCGACACCTACCTAAGGGATGGAGAGGGTCACACGGCATAAGCAGCTGCCTGCACGCCTCGCCTTTCCTCAGAAGGCAGTCACGGACCTCTCCGCCTGGCTCTGGCTGTGCTGAGTCTGGACAATACAGCGACAGAGGCAGCCAGCCCCAGCCTTCGCTGACCTTAACTCTGCTCCCAAATCGCTGCTTCTCGGCAGTTAATGGCTCCCTTCTCTAAACATGGATTTCAACAGAGCTTGTGTGCGCCAAGCACTGACTAAAGAAGCCACTCAAGACTCTTTGTCACCAATATCCTTTTAGAATGACACTAGCACTCACCATTCTGATAGGAAACATTCCCCTTGAAAATCCAGAGGCCTGTCCTCAGTTGTCCCTAGCTGCCCCATCACCTCTTGTCATCGACCCTGACCAGCACTCCCAGGTGGGGCCACCAGTGCTCCCCTCCCACCAAGCTGCCTAGACACAAGGCCAGCGCAGTCGGGCACTGCTCAGTCCGTCCTGCATCTCCCCGCTAGCCCACTTGCTCCAGAGTCCACCTCGCTGGGGGTTTCCACTGCACCTTCCTAACATGTCTGTCACCTCTCTGGTTCTTGGACTTGCTGAATCCCTTGTCCCATAACTTTAAAATCAGAGTGGGTCCAAGTCTGCTGAAGGTTACTGGCCTCATTCCACCTGGCTTCACCTCTGACAAAGAAGACCATGGGATGGCATCTGGACAGCTCCAGGAGCACTCTGAAACGTGAAAGGTAAGATAGGAAACAAAGGGGCTGTGGGACTGAGGAAGCCAGGGCCTGTCCTGGCTAACCCACACAGAGCCCAGGGCCACCAAGCCTCCATAGGCACAGCCAGGAAACCAAGGAAAGGCTGTCTCCAGCAAGGACCAGGACAAAGTGTCCAACCTGGGAACCAGCATGCTGTCCTTTTCTGCAATCCCTTAGGCTGATTTCTCCTGCCAAGGAACTCCTCCTTTTACCTTCATAGTAAAAGCATATTTCGTTTATTAAAAGCAGTCGTCCATGAAAACTCTAACCATTTTTCCCCAAGGTGACAAAAATGATACTTCGTAGCCTCGTTTTGGAAAACAGTTTCACAATTTTCATAGGTGCACATGTAGAAAAGCTTCCCTAAGAGCACCCTTTTGAGCAGGAACAACTGGAAACCAGTCTAAATGTTCAGTATTAGAAGACTTGTTAAACTGATTCTTTTTCCTATTGCAGCCTCTGAGGACAGGGCTAAGCTGGTAGTGCAGTGACATTGGCACTCACTGGCGGTCTAGCTCACCAGGTGAGGGGCGTGCGCCTGTGCGGATGCAGCAGAGCCCTGCAAGTGTTGGACAGGTGCAGGACGCTGCTGTGTCCTATGCGTGGGACTCCACTGGTTCCAGCCCTGTGGGAATAAAAGTTTTAAATATATTTACAAATTATGTACAAAAGAAGCGACCACATGGGTATTCAGTTAGTTAAACACAGAGAAACACACTTCACAGTAGTAAATGTGTCATTACTAACACCTTATGTAATGAGCTTTGCAATGAGTCTCTTATCTGCTATGACTTTGAAATAGCAATGAGCACAAGCAACATCCTAAACTATCCCTAACAGCTGCAATGTGATAGAAATCTGGTTTCAATTAGAAACAAAATCATGGGTACTTTTTCTAATTCTGGGGTCTGTTTCCTATGTTCTTGATAGGTGGAAATGCTGTGTTCCAAGGGCAAATTAGTACAAAGAGCATATAATTTTCCTCATCCAGATGTCCACGTGCACGGAGCCCAGGTGGGTGCTCCGTGGATGCCAGCTTGGGCACCCCTACCACAGCTCAGTTTGTCTGTGACTGTGGCCAGAGCATAGAGTAGCCTTGTGCTCCCAAATCTGATGGAGATGTAGGGTGGGAACTTAGGACTTGTGGTCCTGGCTTTCCCTATGATATGGCACAGAAGCCCTTTCCCTTGGTACCAGGAAGCCTGGGCCAAGCTCTGTGTGGGCTGGTTTTCTGCAGATACCTTGGGGCCTCCGGGCTATGCCATTTGTGGCTGTCCATCACTCTGGTCTTCCAAACATGACCAATACATTAGTCCCAGGATAACTTGCTAGATAGCAAATTGGAGATGTAAGCCTAGAATAAAACTTAAATAAGTAAGTATAGAAACCTTGAGCTGGAGGACTAGCCTCCAGATATCGATTTCTAGAAACCTTGAGCCAGAGGACCAGCCTCCAGAAATCGATTTCCCAGAGAGGCACCATAGGTGTCTGGGGGCACAACTAACTGCAGAAGACGTGCTCCAGTCTTGAGTGCTTATGTCTACACCCCACAGCACACACCTCTGCGGGAGTCCAGGGAATGGGGTGCTCCATTCTCATGAATTATTGCTACCTTGTGGAAAATTATAGAGCCATAAAAGTGTAGATTTTAATAGTTTTGCTGAGGTGCACACCTACATGGAAAGTCATTATAAAGTCAAATAATAATTTGGCTTTACAGTAAGGCTGAAATGCAAATAAAAAATTATTTCCACTTTGATTCTAAAGCATCTCCCAATAAATGAGGGTGCCTTAAGATCTGAACTTTTACAATTAAACTCATCAATCAGAATAACGAGTAAGGTAGAACTTTTAGAGAATAAAATCAATATGTGTCACCATAAGCGGCATTTTAGTTATAATTAATGATCTATGATCCTTTGATTATAGAAACTCAATGCGTTTCATAAAGACTTGATCCAATAGCGCCCCCTAGGCGTCCTCTGATCGATTGCGAGGCCCAGTGCCCTGGATCAATGCTTCCAGCTGTCAGACTTGTCTGCACAATGCTCACACTCACTTTGTCCCGTCAGATCATCTTCCACGTGGAGCCATGCAGCTTCCAATGGGGCTGTAATGCCTTGTTTATGAAACACAGTGGCGAAGAGGGGATGTGGACCAGTCCGTCTCCTCCCACCACCATCCTGCCACTGCTTCCTGTTGTGCCAAAGACTGGTCCTTGTGAGAAGCAGCCTGAGGAAGCTGTGTTTCACTGGTAGACAGGTGTGCGGGAACACTCGGATGGCGTGGTCAGTAGGCAAGCGCCTTATCTTACTGGCATAAAGAATTTCTGCTTACTTCTTGGCCACTGTTCTGCTAGCCCCCATGATCAATTCACACATAGCAGCATGGGCGATGTGCTTCTCATAGACAAAATAATAAGACTAAGCAAGGCTTGGTCATAGGAAGAGAGCGGGAGGGGCAGAGCAGACAGGCTACGTCTCGTCTTGTATTTTTAAAAGTTGATTAGCTCACGGTGAAATTCATACCTGTGCACTCCTTCAGATTAGCATGGGCCAATATCCAAGACCAGTTGAGCTGGTCCCAAGAGGCTAAGGAGAGAACTGAAAGCCAGCAGAGCAAACAAAAGTGACAGACGTGCTACACCATTCCTGCACACTTCCCAGAGAGCAAAAGGCACCTTCTGTGCTGCTTACCAAAAAGCTGAAATTCCACGTGATGATTAAATTATCATTCTCAAAACACAGCTGAGGAACCACAGTGAGGCTTCTCTAGCTGACGGTCTTTGTCCCAGTTTCCCACGGACATCTTCCAACAGGCAAGATTTTAAGTTTTAAACAGGAGTTGGACCTCAGCACACACATCAAAACGCTTGCTCCCTGAACTTTTGGATGTAGGGCCTTAAACTGTTGAAGGAGGCAGTATTCATAAGGCCACCCCAGGTGAGGAAATGAAGCCCAGCAGAAGGAGAGGGTGGAATCCTTCAGGAAAATGCCTCAAAAGGACCCCTGCAGCCCAGGAAACTACAGGCTAATAAAGTTATTGTGGGTTCTAACATAATTTCCCCTTTGTATCAAATGTATTACTTTCCCAACAATAAATCTCATGTTTGAAACAAAAAGACAAGATGTGAATCCAAGATGTCACATCACTTAGTGATGATTCTCAGGGAGATATCATTGCATTTTATTGTAAATAATTAAATGCCTTGACATCACAGTGAGGAAGAAGATTCCTGCTGCAAAGACTATTAATACCTCCCTAACAGCAGACGATCAGGTCATTTCTTCGGTTGTGTCACTAAGTCAAAAGCAGTTCTTCCTAAGTGCCACTGGGTACACTGCCACTCTGCTCTGGAAGGGATTGTGTAGCACTGGGAAACTTTCAGAAATGATGGTGGCCTCCAGAGGACCTGACCATCTGCTTCCCCATGGGCTTTCCCTGGGCCTGGCCCCTCAAGCTGCCCTGAGAGGATCAGTGCCCAAACCCGGACGGAGTCCGATCCCAAGTCAGTGACCTTGGCAGCTTCAGCAACCTGTTCCAGTTCCCAACACCCTTCCCCTCAACTCTGTGGCTCTGTGACACACTGCTACTACACACACACACACACATACACACATGCGCACACACATACACACCTGCACGGGCACATGCACACACACCTTCATGCACTCACACACATGCACACATGCACACACATGCACATGCATCTGCGTGCACACGCACACACACACACATGAGCACCCCATGCTATTCTGACGTTTTCCGGGTAATATTTTCCTGGCACTCCCTTCCCACCCAGGCATTTTAATTGTCAGATGTCCCTGGAAGCCTTCTGCTCTCACTGCCCGCGCTCTCTGGACGACCTGATCCCCCTGTGAGTTTACCTGCAGGCAGCCTTCAGCCGCCGTTGCACACCCTGCTTCAGAGTGTTCTGAGCTGCAGAGCCTGGACCCCAGCACTCCCACCTCACCTGGGCTCCTCACTGAATGCTTTCCAGGGTAACTCTCCCACCCATGACCCCTAGCGTTGTTCTTGCCGTCGTTCTAGGCCATCGCCACATTCCTACCAGCCCAGCAAACTCCAGAGCACGCCCAGCCCCTCTGCCTGACCTGATGCAGCTGCCACGTGCTCCACCTCTTGCCTGCCAATGTCCTTTACCTGCTAACTCATCAGAGTGACTTTCCATCAACAATTGCAAATCCACTCTTTTCACTTACGAGCTCCTCATCATTCACGGCCTGAGACTCACGGAGCTGACCTGGCCCTCAAGGCCCTTCACGGACAGCCTTGCCCACTCAGCAGCACAGCCTTGCACACAGTGGGTCCACCTGACAAACCTTCTCCTCTGGGGGCTGTCAGTCGCCAGCTCCTCCAACAAGAACCTCTGTCCCCTTCTGGGCCTCTTATTTGCTCCCTAAAAGCAGTCAGAGCCTGTCCCTTGGCTGGTTCCTGCCAGGCACCCTCTCCTCCCCAGGTGCCCTGCCTCTCCCTCCCTGAGTGCCCTGTGATTTGTAAGAGGTGGTTGTGATGACCGTGTGGGTGTCTGCTTGGGTCCTGGGGTTTCTTGCCTGGAAGCCCCAGCAGGCACCAGAGCAGGGCTTCGGAAGGCCCATCTGAACCCAGTACATTTCCAGCTGTGTAGACCTGGGGTAAAACACCTGAACTGCAAAGGTCCCAACAGGGAAGAGTGCTGCTCAGGGCACAGCGTCTCCACTAGGGATCAGTTAGGCAGCACCGGAGGAAGACTGCAAGCTGAGAAGCACGGTTCTGTTCCTTAAGAGAGCAGAAGGTTAAAGCACAGGAAGCCCGAGAAGAGCAAACCAAGGTCACAGCGTATTAAATACCAATGAGCGCAGCAGGAAACAGACGAAATCCAATTGTGAGATGCTTCAGCACATGCTGGAGGACAGCCACCTTACGGTCGTGCAGAGAGGGCTTGGAAAAGACTGTGGTGAGATGGTGGCTTTCCACATGACCTTCTAAAGTGATACATCCCAAAAAGTTAGGTTCCAGCAAGCCCTTGAACAGAAGGTGGACGTGGGGGTTTCAGGCAATGTGCCAGCTCCACGGGCACGGGCTGCCTGGAGGGGTGCGCCACATGAATTCTTGACACGTTCTGATTATAAAATTAAGAAGTTCATCTCCTACATGACTAGTTTATTCTAGATGTCAGCATGTATTTCCTTTCTTCTTTCTTTCTTTTTTTTCAAGAGAGAAGGACAGTGAGAGAGAGAGAGATGGAGAGAATCAATTTTTATTGAGTTTTTCACATGGCTTTCGTTGCTCCCACACTTAGTTGTATATGTGGGTGCTGGGGTTTGAATCCGTGTACTCACACTTGCTGGGCACCTGCCGTAACCGCCGAGCTACGGCTCTAGTCCTATGTATTTCCTTTCTTGATATGCAAATCTTTCTATGAATAAATGTAAAAAATTTTAATTTGTTGAAATTAAAATAATATTTAACTCAGGCACTGTTGTAATCCCAGAGGCTTAGGAGGCTGAGGCAGGAGGATTACAATTTCAAAGCCAGCCTCAGCAACTTTGTGAGACTCTAAAAAACTTAGTGAGACCCTGTCTCAAAATGAAAAACAAAAAATGGGCCGGGAATGTTGGTCAGTAGTTAAGCACTGCCGGGTTCAATTCCTGGCATCAAAATAAATAAATAAATAAATAAATAAAAATAAATAATATTTAAATTTTGTTGATTATTACTGTGAAAAACTCAAAGAATTGTAAAACTTACATCTGATTTGTTACTAAAACTTTTTCTGAAACTAGTACACCAGGACCCCACAATTAATGACTAATGATACTGAGCGTGAGTTTTATTTAGTGTCTGGTGGTCAGGTGACTTGATTCTCTGTGCAGCCTGCATGTGCTCAGGTGAACTCAGGCAGGGAGTCTCCCAGGAGGACTGATGAGCCCTGCTGTGTGTTCCTCGGGTGGGGGTGGAAGGCCTCAGGATGGGTGGGCGCAGTCTAGGGGTGAACACACTCAGGACTTCATTGGAAAGTTGGCTCAAACAAATTTGGAGATAAATGTACCAAAAACAAGCTAAAACTGGCCAGAATTTCCCTGTTGGCACTTTCCAGCAACTTGGCAGGTGCTTTCCCACCAGCCAGACCCTAGCACCAGGCCCTCCTCCCTCCAGGTGGAAGCCAAGGTCCCTGGCAGGGACAACAGCGCTGCCTGAGCACCCAGGGGCCAGAGGCCATTTCCTTCCTGGCAGGGAGAGCAGCAGATGCCTGCGGGGCTCTGTGCAGCCACTGCCCTGAGGTCCCCCAGTGCTGTCAGCCCCCACCCCCTTGCACTACAAACACCCGCAATAGCAAAGCAAGGGCCTTTACGATCCCGTGTGCCTGTCACACACGTATACTGCACAGCTTCACTACTTTACATCCATGTCGACGAGGCTGTTGGACGAGTGCTACAACTTTATAAACTCCCAGCGCAGCCATCCTGATGTGTTACGTTGACACACTAGTATCCATCCCCAGAATGGTCGCCAGCAGAAGCAAACACTTAATAAACACCTGCTGCACGGGTGAGTGTCTGCTGCACCCGGTTTTTCACTGGGTCAGCAAGGGCCCCTCGGTGCAGAGTTGTGCCAGGAGGCAGCACTACTCCAGCCACTCCGCTCCGCGTGGTGATGGCTGAGTGTGTCTGTTTTGGTTTTCCTGGTGCATTTTGAGTTCCACTGCACCTCTGCGCCTGATCTAGTGTCCGTGTGAGTGGAGCGTGGAGATTCGGAATTAAGCAGAACTCCAGCTGTCATCCCTTCTGGCCCTGGTGTCACCCAGGGTCCCCTTCGACCTCCTCACTTCAGTCAATATGGTCCTAGATTCACTCCGCACATGTGTGTCACGCCCTGGAGCTGGCGATGGGTCTGAGTAATCTTCCTCTAGCGAGAGGCTCAGCCGCCTCGTTATTAGTTGAACAACTATGACTGTGGTTTGCTAGATTTGCTAGAGAGTGATAGACAAAGCTCTCCACTAGCTCCGCACAGATGGCCTGGAGCTGCGCTGCAGTGCTGTCTCACTCGGTGCTTCCCCGCCGAGCAGGTGCGCTGACAGCTGTCTCTGTGGTTCAAGCACCTGGTGGAAGTTCTCAGGAGCACCATGAGAGCGTGCGCAAAGACCTCAGGCAACGGACTCCTACGCTGTGCGTCCACCTCTTCCCAGGAGCCCATTTCTTGTTGCTGAAGAGTGAAAAATATGTGTCTCTGCGGCACAGTTGTACCCTCAAGCCCCCACCTCAGAAACCCGACAAAACGCTTAAAGTTGAAACGGAATGGGATTTAGTCTTTAATGCGGGGAGATTGTTGCTACATCACCAGAATGAACGTCAAGCTCATGCACACTGCTGTTTATAAACACCATTGCGTGCACCGAGATGCAGACGCAGACTGGGTAGGACTGACGCATGCGACCCCCGGCCCTTGGCATTTATTTATACACAAGACAGTGAAACCGTCTTTTTAGGCCCTGGACTTTCATGTTGCGGAGTTTAGCAGTGAAGCCCCCTGACGGATTGTGTCCTGGTCCTGGGCACCCTTCCTGGGCATGAGCACCAGAGCAGGACTTGTGTTCTCAGAATGCTTTCCAGATGGACAGGGCTGGATTTGAGCCTGCGTCCCAGTGTTCTTGCGGAGGGAAGGAAAGCCTTTAGCAGATGTTCATTTTTTAACTTGCTTCCCCTAGGTATTACCTAACGTGCTCTGACTGGCTGGAGGCTTTCACCGAGTTATCCCGGAGCCAAGCTGGCCCCTTACAGAGCACAGCAAGAGCTTCGACGTGAGGGTGAGGTCTCTTCAGCAGAGACCTGTAGAACTGAAATGCTGAGCAAGGGTTGTCAGAGTGCCCTCAGGAGACCCACTTTCACTAAATTAGGCTGAGGTTTGGTTAAACTTTTGTCCCCAGAACTCAAGTGGCGTCTTGAGAATCTTGATTCCAAAGAGCACCAGGGAAGTAGGTGTCTCTGGCGTGGACGCGGGCCTGAACCTCAGCGCACAGCCCCTGCTTCCTCATACTGAAGACTTTCACTTCTCATGGAAGGAGAGTGTCAGGGCCAACCACTCCATCCCGATCCAATGTGCCACCTCAAGGTTGGGGAGTCTTGTGGTGGAAGTTTTCGTGATTCTGGTGTGCTGTTTCCACCAGCTCTGCGTCTCCCCCACTGCCCTGTGATCTTCGTGTTGACAGTGCCTGACCTGAGGCCAGCATGCAATGCAGGCCACCAGAGGATGGCTGGCAGGGTGGTCATACCACCTTTCGTCCTGACAGTATCAATTGCATTGGCTGAAATTTCATGGCATAGAAGGACAATGAAGGCCCAGATATGAGAGAAGCCAGAGGCCTTTCTGTGAAGTGGGTGACTCCGGCCATGCAGTCTAAATCAACCTTCAATTTAAGAGCTTCTGAAGATTCACTCCAAAATCCTGAGCACCCTAGAAGTCTTCTTAGGAAACAAATGTAAACTGGAATTCCACTGGATTCGACTCTGTTTAAGCTTTGTTTAAGGCAGCTTAGCAGAAATGAGGAAGCAATGCACACGTCCAGGTTACCGGGGCTGCTCTGAAATGGGCTTCTAATTCAACTTCTGTACATGTTCATCTGGCAAAGTCTGCTTCTCTTCTGAAGGGCTTCTAGTGACAAGGCCACTTGTTCCCGCATACTTGGCTGTTTGGTGGTAGACTTCAGTCCATGTTGGTGAGCACTGTGCTCTGGAGCTGGGGAGCCACAAGACACCCTGAAGGAGGGCACGGTCTGGTAAGGATGGGGGGGGGATGAGTCACCATCTCAGAGGGACATTGTGAGACCTAGAAGGGGCAGCCAGAGAAGCAGAGAAGGGAGCTCCAGTCGGGCCCAGAAGGTGAGGGCCCCAGAGCAGCTGGGAGGACTCTGCCCTGTCAAGAATAGCACTGGGAAGGGGGCAAGGAGTAAAGGTGTTCCCATTGCAGGGACCACAAGCGTGAGGCCAGGTGCAAACACTGGGCACCATGGCCTGTGGATGGTGCCTCGCAGGTGGCAGCATGGAAGAAGATGGGTGAGAGTTGGCGCCCAACAGTCTGCATGTGCCCTACTGAAGAGGGCAGGCGTCCTCCTGTGTGTAGCTGAGGGAAGGTGGCAGGGTGTGACGGGCAGGGACCTGGCCTCCAGGGATGCCACAGGTGCTGCCCCTGGGCTGCCCTTAGGGAGAAGCCTGAAGTTTAACTGCTCTCCTTCCCCTCCATGGGGCTCCCGCAGGGCCCTTGAGCCCTTTCTTTGCATTTGAAATTCAGAAGAGAGGACAGCGCTCGGTAGAAATCAGCCCTGCTTTCCCCTCCTGGCATGTGTGACCTTCAACCCCAGCCTCATCTCATCTAAACATTTCTGCCTAATTGCATCCTCTCCACTCGGGTGCTCAGCTCTCACCACCCTTCTTTCCCTGCTTCCTGTGGACGCATCGTTTGGAATTACCTTTGCTCCGTGTCCATAAGGTCCCCTCAAGCCCTGAGGCCCCCGACTTCCAGCAGCATCTGAGATGTGACCCCACTTCCAGCATGGCCTCCTCTGAGGGAGAGTAGGGGTCTCGGGCAGGGAGGGACAGAGAGCAGGCCAGGGAGGAAGTGATAGCTACTAGACACCGGTGCAGTGCCCGCCCCATCACCTGGGGGCAACTGGCTTTGCAGCAACCCAGCATTCACTCAGCTCAGAGACAGGGACCTGGACAGACCTCAAAGCCAGCACCTTCGAAGGGCCACCTTCTCCACAGGGGTCACTCCTGAGGTCAGTCCTTCTGCAGAATGCAGATTGCATCAGAGGCAGGTGGAGAAGAGTCAGCAGCTCAAGTTCAGGAGCAGGTTGAACATTCCAGATCCTGATGACGGTGGCTGAATCCTCATTTAACTGGGGAGAGAGGCAGAAGCAGGAAGTGTTCCAAATCAACTTATAGGGAGCTCTGGCACTCAGCCGCGAGGCGCTGCAGGCCCGGTACCTCCAGTACTGACTGCCTTGGAGCTCAGAGACCCATTAAAGCCAGGCTCCAGTGGGAAGCCCCGCCAACACCGGAGACCCTTCTGTGCTAGCAGGAGGACTACAGGAAACCCCTTCTCAAGGGTGGCTGTCCCATGCAGAAGGAACCCTCACTGCTGTCACCTGCTCAGAGTGATTTCAAAACCCTGAGGTTAGTGAGCAGGAGTTTTGAGGTGAGACTAGACTCCCCGCTTGGACAGTTTCCTTCTGGGTTCTTGTCTTGTAAATGTGAAGAATAAAACCCAGGAACAATCACAGAAGGCAAGAGGAAAAGGAGCAGGATTTATTTAGAGTTGAGAAGAGAGAGAATTCCCGCCATGCGGGAGCCATTCTGTTAGTAGAAAAACCCATTTTGGAGTGCAGGCTTAGGAGCTGACAGGGTTCTGGCTGGAGCCTGAAGCAGGTTCCCTGATAAACAGGCATGAAGCTCCCATCTGGGTCCACCCCACCTTCCATTCTCCTGCCTCTCTGGGACAAAGGCTGCAGGCATCCCGCAGGTACTTCAAGGTCTTTTCCACCTGAAATAGGCCCTAATGGTTCTCATTCATATTTCCCCTGTTGGGGGAGGAGATCGTTGTTATGTCTACTGGTTAGCTTCCAGGTGTGGTTTCTGCATTTGAGCAAGACTTCAGTGGGGTGGCCTATCACTTCAGATTGCTGGTCACGGACAATTCTCATTCATTATCTGCAGAGAAGTGCAGGCCAGGAATAATTTCCATAAGAGGAATCCAAGTTACCCTAAAGAGAGAGACTTTAGAGATCCAGATCCTGAAACTGGGGAGATAAGGATAATTCCTCCTAACCAGAAAATCTATAAGAATGCACGACTGAGAATCCATTCAGAACAAGTCAACGGGGGCCAAGGTGACCCAGAGTTGCCATGGCAGTGAGTCTTGAAAGTCTGATGCTACCTTGCAGTCAGTCAAAAGTCAAGAGGTGGACCTGGGCAGGACTCTCTGGAAACTTCTCTGGATTCCCAATAAAAATGGAGTCAGGAGAGGCACTCTGTCCCTTTCCTCTCACCCTTGAGAGTGTCCCCTTTCCCTTTTCCCACCCTTTTAATAAACTTATTCCTGTTACTCTGAGTGACATGTTTGAAATCTTTCTGACTCGATTGCAAGAATCGGGGTGGAGGATAAAGGGAGAGAAAGACTGAATCTCAAGAGCAACACCCTCAAGCTGTTGAGATGTGGAAGGCACAGTTGTAACCTTGAGCAATGTGCCTTTGCCCTGCGTGCCTGTGCCCTGTGCATTTGGCCTGTGTCCTTGGCCTGTGCCCTTGTAAACTGAGGAAATACACAGGCTCAGGAAAACTGCCGTGAAATTGTGCAGCTCCACCCTGGATCCACCTCCAATGCAACCCCTGATCCAGCCCTTCTATAAATATTGGACCTACCCCCGACCCTGCCCCAAGTCAGGGCTGCTCCTCTCTTGCGATCCTGCTTTCCCCCTTGAGTGCATATCTACATTACTAAATGAACCTCATGCTGGAACTCTTTTCTGTCATGCATGCAACAACCTTGCTGGTCCTGAGTTGAGGGCCCCTCTCCTCAGGGAACTCCTTGAGCTCTCTCCAGAGACATCTCTTCTCCTGTGACATCTCTTGGTTCATGAATGTGGAGCTTCACAAGCATCGATTCTGCTAAATGTTTTCTTTCTGTCTCCTCTGTGACTTACTCTGCTAATTCCTGCTCCTCTAACCTTTCTCTGCTTTCAAATAATCTCAATCTGTTTTATTTGCCATGGTTCCCCCTCTTGGGTGGCTGGGAAATTCCCAGGCCCTGTAGATTCAAATGATAGTAAGGTGGTAGCTGATGCTGTCCCAGGGACCTGGTAAGGGAAGGGTCTTTGAAGGAGCTCAGTGGTCCTTTCTAAAGAACTGTTTCCTTTAAGAGAAATAAGAATGCCACATAGTGGGAATCAGACAGGTTTCTCTGCGTCTGTGGACTTAAGCAATGATGTTCTTACCCTGTCTTCCTCTTTCTTGGCTTCTTGAATTCTGAAAGACTATTCGAGTATTTTAAATGTGTTTTTATATAAATTTTTGGTAAATGGAAAAAAGATTTTAAGATTGCTTTGTTTCTGGGTCTTCACTAAAAGCAAAATGGCTCTAAGAGTTAAAATTTTAACAGGTATAATTCCATACACAAAGAGTACGAAAGGCTTCAGCTGTATTTCAATTAAAGTACTATAAATTGCAAAAAGTATTTCATCTTATAAAGAGGAGAAATTAAAAAAATCATAAATTTTATAAGGATTATTTCAAAGTATAGATTTAAAAAAGGGTCAGCAAGTAGGGAAAGAGCTATAAGAAAATTGGAGGTATGGAATTATAATTTGGCAAGGAAATTAGAATGAAGAAATGTTTCTGGATGAGAAAGTGTCTTGTATCATAAAGTAAACAAGCTATGGAGTATCTAAGTAAGTTTCATAAGGTTTGTGGAGGGAAATCTCAAAAGTCTGTGGGTAATAAAGTGGAATATAATTGGCACAATCAGTTAAAGTTATTTAAAGTTTCTCTTAAGATCAAATATTAATGTACTGCTATAAACCAGAATCTCACACTATGTGTCAAAGTAAAAAGGTCTACTTAAAACATTGATGTGTTCAAGATAATTCCTGGTGTTAGCTTTTATTTCTTAGGAAAACTCAATCTTAAAGGAATTAAAGTACATACCTCTTATGCAGTTTTTTAAATGATTGCTTCATAACTAATTAAATAAATAATGGTTATTTTAGGTTATTACAGTACATTTGATATATGTAACTAGAGATAAAATTTGAGAATCAAATGTTTGAGACTTATCTAATTGTCATGTGCATATCATATTGTTACTTTATACACATTTATGATTGTACAACAAATCAACTCCTCAATAAAAATTAAAATAAAAATGTTGTAAAATAAAAATTTATGTACGGTCACAGGCAAGGTAACTAAAAAAGGACCCTCTTTTATTCATTGTGTCTGATACAGAGGGGCCACACCACCATTTACAAACCTGGCTTGTATCTGTTTGCTTTAACTACATGAATGTTTGGTTGTGATATAAGCAAGATGAATGTATGCATCAGCTAAGTCTGTTTCTAAGCAACACTGTTTCTTAAACTTAGGAATGTAAAGCTATCCTCTGATCTTTTGTCAGTGTTGCTGCTAACCTATGCAGACCCATGACTACAGTTACCCCACACTATGGACTCTAAACTTTTCTTCAAAAGTTAAACTTTGTTAATATAAGGATATCGATGTAATTGTAATTTTATTACTGGCTTCTTTGCATATTGAATGTGTTCCTACCCTCTAGGTATATAAGTCTTAAAATGTAAAGCTTAGGAGAGCACTTTACCAAGCTGGTGTTTCTAAACTCAAGTTGTCTGCAGTGGTGATCTCCTTCATACGTATAGAGAAATGACATATTTAGTTGGGAATTTATTTATGTCATTTAATATTTTGTAAGTAGATAAAATAATGTACTATTGGTAAGTTGTTGTTAGTTTTTTACACTGGAATAGAAATTTAAAAGTATTTATGAAAGGCACTGAGCAGAGCCTGTTGGTTTAAAGGCTGACAATGTGGAACATAAAAATATTTTGCCACTTGATTTTCCACAAAAAGTTAGGAGCTCTCTTATTTGATTCATGTTTCAGATATAATATTTTATTAACTGATATTCACATAGACTCAGAAAATAATATATGAGAACTATGTAAAATGACATTTAAGAAACAGGCAAAGATCAGCTTCAGATCCGTCAAGGGTCCAACCTTACCTGAGTCAAGACTCTGCCTCTCACTTTCCTCCATGTGAAGATGGTTCAAAAGTAGACTGGGATTGTTATGTTCAAAAGATAGTTTTCTGTTGTAAAGATTACTGTGATTTCAAAATAAATAAGGGATATAATAAAAAACTTAAGTAAAGGTTTTGGCAAATCATGAAAGGCATTTAGGTTACTTAATTAGGTTACTTAATACTTAAAGGAAAGAGCTTAAAGGAAAAACTTATAAAAGATTTCATGTGTAACTAAGTTGATAAATATATAGGTCTTTGTAAAGGCTAAAAATTACTGAAGGTACTTAGCATTAATTTTGTGTTTTCCTTGTAAACTTTATAATGTTCTCTGTTAGCGTTTTGCAGAAGTATAACTTCTAATATAAAAACCTGAATTATTTTGAGATAAAAAGCCATCACCTATGGGACAGATAGGTATAAGGCTGACTTCCAATACTAATACTGACCCCAGTTAAATGAAAGGGCTAAGTAACTGCAAAATTATAGACATTAAAGATAAATCACAGTACTCCTACTTCAAAATTGCTGAAACTGGTTGCTGGATGTTTAAAATCAAAACACAGAGACTAAAGTTAAGGAAATAACAGGGCCAAGGAAAAGCAGCCAATATTCTGGAAGTTACCCAGGAAATGAAGGGATGCCTCTACAGGCCCTGCACCTCTGGTGAGTGTCACCTGAACTCCTGATCAGGGTTCATGAGGACACTGGATAATAGGAAGATAACAAGTGTGCATGCTGCAATAGGAGGGTCATTGGAACAGGAGATGCCCCTGATGTTTCCAAGGGAAGCCACATGTGGTCAGCAAGACCCTGATCCATCCTGCCTTACAGAACTTACAGAGGAAGCTGGAAGAGCCAAGAGGCTTCCCACAAACTCCCAAAAGGGACCCCTGAGGGATCTCGGCCTACTCTAACAGTAGATAGAAACAAGTTCAATTTTTATTTTTTTACCAATTTGGTCTTAAACACCTGGCAGGAAAGTATAACCAAAAAGCAATTATAAATGGATTTAAAAATGATTTTTTTTCTTTTAAATGTCACTTGATGTACATTTCTGTCAGCCTTCCCAAAAGTAAGTAAAGGATATAGAAAGGGGATTGCTATGCATGAATGTCTGATAATAATAATAAATGATGTTTGCCCTAAATTAATTTTACTGATCTGACAAACATACTTTAAGAATCCAGATCCCAAGATGTGTACAGAGAAATACAAGAATTAATGCTCATGTACCTAACCTCACGTGGCTGTTACCACTGTTAGGACCTCCGCTAATGATACCTCTGCTCCTATGGCTCAGCCCAGATCCGTTTGATCTAATAAAGCTTGTTTCTTCCCGATTGCAACCATTCCATGTTAAGAGGGTGGCAACAGAAGAATTTCAACGCATCCTTGCAACTGAGACCACTGTCTCTTTTAAAACTAGGCAGGGTCATCACCGCTTGCCAGCCTGAAGGAGCCATAGAAGACAGATCTTTGCCCTTCATCAACCCTTAAGATTAAGGGATCAAAGTCTCAGTGTGGGGGGGGTGAGACAGGGATTTAGGATAAAGACAGAGACTGAATCTTGGGGGAAACACCCTCAAGCCATTGAGATGTGGCAGGCACAGTTGTAAACCTTGAGCAATCTGCCTGTGTCCTGTTGCCTGTGTCCCTATAAACTGAGAAAAATATGCAGGTTCAGGAATACTGGTGCAAGCTTGCTCAGTTCCATCCTGGATCCATCTCAAGTCCAGCCCCTGGCACAGCCCTTCTACAAATATTGGATCCCTGGCTCAAGTTGGGGTTGCTTCTCCCTCCCGAGACAACCAGCATTCTCCTTATCTTAAATAAACCTCCGTCTATACCTCTGTCTGGCTCGTGTTGAAATTCTTTTCTGTCACATTTATCAAATGCCCTGCCGATCTCAGGTTGAGGTCCCTCTCTCCTCTGGGAACTCCAGAGACCTCTCTTCTACCATAACAGAAGGGGTCTTTGCACTGCCTCAGTTTCCCTAGAAGGTCCCAGCTCTGTTACACAATCATAGCCATTTTAACTACAGCCCCTCCTTTGTCCACCCAGATTTTAAAACTAGCGAGTTGCGCAGATTGTAACCCTGAGCTCCTTCTGTCAGAGCCAGGGGTGGGGGTGCTGTAGGACTAAAGTCAAGAGGACTGGGTGCCTGCACACTGGCTTGCCAGACTTGGTTGTGCAGCACACCCTTCTGCAGAAGTAAAGTTTGCTTGCTGAGCTGCTTCTGAGCACGTGTGCAATTCCTTGGGGCTCTGCTGCCTCTAACGCGCTAGATGCAGTACCTGCTTTAGGGACCCAATTCAACTCATGTGGATGCTGGGCTGCACTTACTTGGGAGTCTGGCCATCCAGAGGCCATCACTGAAGTCCCTGCATCTTGGTCAGAGCTGACCTGAGGTATCTGATGGAGCTCTCTACCTGTAGGCCTTCCTTCCCAAACCAGGGAACAAATTCAGCTCTGGACACAGCCTGTCTTTAAGGAGCTTAGCCAAGGGCTTCTGTGCTCTGGTGGGGGACTTAATCCACCTAGCTTCCCTCAAATACGCAGCAAGGGCAGCACCCTCTGTGCACTCAGCCTGGAGGTGCCTGGGTCATCTGAGCCCGGCTTCACAGTTCAAGCTCAGGCCTCCACACATCACGTTTCGGATATTCTGTCTTCGGCAGCTAACATCACACTGACGCTCTGTGAGCAGCAGCAGCCGTTTCCTAGGATACCATCACTGTTGGCCCTGTTGGGTTACAGTTAATGCTTAGGATGGGGAGCTGGCCACTCCCCTTTCCTCCAGCCCTGGGGGTCTGAACAGCATGACCCTGGTTGTAAGGAAAAAAATGTCCTCGGGAGGCATCTGAGGAGATCCTCCTGGACCCCCGGCCTGCGACCTGCTCTACGTCTCCCCCTGCTTGTGAGCACTGTGGCCCTCCATTGTACCCCACCCACCACCGCAAAGTTCTACGTCACACACGTCCAAGGCCTCCGCAGAGTCCCCAACATCCTCTCTCTGGGACTGGGAAACAGCATGCTATGTATGTGCAGTCTGGGCCAACAGCCCCTAGACTCAATTTTGCAAAATAGCAATTACTTAATGTCAGGTGAAAAAAGATGCAGAGAAGAAACTGACAGACCCGGAGTCTCTGAATAGGGCTCAGGCCCGAAGGGTTCAGCTGAAGCCAGAGAGGCTCACCTGAGGAGCAGGCTCCAAACGCTGAGGGAGACTTCTCAGACTTTCTCCCTGCGATGGCCTCACCCTCTGCGTGCAAACTGTTGAACCACAGTCCTGTTCCCCACACAGGAGAAGCCCTGGCGGAGTCGGCCTGAGGGCGATGGAGAAGGGGGCAGGCGGTCGGGGCAGCCTGGCAAGGGAGGAAGTCAGGGGCAGCACCAGATCAAAGGAGCATGGCACCAGGTCAACCTCCCGGTGACGGTGGTGGTGACGAAAGTGCTCGTGGACGCACGCGGGGTCCCCAATCAGACACTTCGGTACCTGTGCTCCTACGCAGGGGATTCAATAGAAAAACTAACACAGACGCGTGGACACGGGGGCACCGATGAACCACAGTGAGGAGAGCGTGGTCCAGCAGGAGAGGAGGACAGGAGGAGATTCCAGGGACCATAAAAGGAACAAGCCCAAACTCCCCCACCAGAGCCCAGGCTCCGGGGCCCTTCTCATCGGAGAAGCCTGTCACTGGCTGCTTGCTTGCCACCTCGGTGTCCTGTTCTTCAATTCTTGGCTGAATGGAGACAAGGACCCAAGACCTCCAGGTGGTAACAGCTGTATTTTACAAGCCAGGGTGCATGGCACTGGGAAGCTGGGAATCCTGTTGATAAACAATTGTGTCAAGTTCAGCCTTCCAGGGCGTTTCGCATCATCTTCTTTCCTTAAAATTATTCTGTGACTTTTCAGGAGCATAGTAGCAAAGGAAAGCATGATCCAGGACTGGCATAAAATCTTATAGTCCAGAAATTGCATAAAATTTTCATAATGGTCATTTTCTTCAAAAAATAAGCAGTAGTTCATTCCCATCTTTGGAAAATTGTATGAAGTACAATATGTTCTCATTTGATAAAATGCATGTACTTTGTGGCAGGATTTAAATTTCAGTATTAGAATTGTACTTTCAAAATTATTGAATCCTTCATTCACGGTAATTTCATGGCTTTTTATAATAAATATTTCAGCTTTGAATACTTCTAAGCCAATTGAAATGACAAATGTAATTTAAATTTTGCAGTAACAATGGCCTCAAACTTTCAATTTTCTCTATTTGAATGGACCCAGGAAAATTGGACTTCAAAACTCTCTGTGTTGATGTCAGAGGTTCAAAAATTACACTAAAAGCTTTGACTGGATGCTGCATGCCTTAAATTCACAGAAGAACTGTAGGAAGCACAGTGGCAAAGGCGGCCAACTCAGAAGGATTGAGGGTAGAAGGAAAAACGCCCCCACAGCCAGGAAAGGCTCTGCTCCTACGGTGGAGGGGAGCAAGGAGACAGAAGGAGAATTGCCATGCAGAACTGACCATGGAGCTGGCTTACTTTACAAAAGCCCACAGTTTTGATGGCATCACACGCATGTAATTAACCGTTTTCTGAAGGAAGTTGACTCTGCCTTGATGGAGGGTTCCCCAGAGGCGCTGCATGGCCACACTACCTGTGGACTTGATGGTCACTGGCCCTCCATCCTCCAGGAAGCAGATGGTTAAAGATTACATCTCTCAGGCTGGAGCGGTGGCTCAGTGGTTACGGCGTTTGCCCAGTATGCGCAAGTACACGGGTTCAAACCCCAGCACCCACGTACACAGCTAAGTGTCAGAGCAACAAAAGCCATGTGAACAACTCAATAAAAATTGATTCTGTCTCTCTCTCTTTCTGTCCTTCTCTCTTTAAAAAAAAAAAATAAATAAAAAGATTAGACCTCTCCTGTGGGAGTGTGTGGGAACAGAAAGGATTTAAACTTGCTTTCTATTTCAGGATTTAAAAATTGAAAGATTAATTAAAATACTCATTTGCCTTATAACAACTTGTTTAAGTAATAAAAACCTCTCTTCTCCAAAGAACTGTATGTAACTATATGTTTAAAGTAACTAAAGATAGGTCGGTCAGATACTGAGAGGTTGACAACAGCCTCTCAGCGTCCATGAGTTCTTGTGTCTGTCCAAGAACACAGGGACTCCGGTGGCCACTGAAAGACTTGTGCTGCTGAGACATCTCACAGGGCTCCAGGAGTGGCTGGAACCCTGGCCTGGAAAGGAAAATGCAGGCTGGGAAGAGGACATTAGGCTGGCACACGATCACAGTGTGCTCACGGTGTTCCCTGGGGAGTGGTAAGCAAGCCTGCAAGCACCTATTTTACAAAAGAGCAGTCTTATATGAAATCTTAAAATGAAAGTAAGAAATCCATCAGCTGGAGGTAGGAAATTGGCTTAATATTTAATTATGACTCAACATCATATAAGAATATATCCTTATACACAAAAAGTGAAGCTTCATAGTAACAGTGAAGGGGGACAATGCGACAAGACCTCTAGTCAGTGCTAGTGAGAGTGCACGTTGGTGTGGAAATCTTGCTGGTGATTTGGCAATATAACCAAAAGCTCCAGATGTCTATAATTACGACCTTCCACTTCTACGGCTGTGTTGCAGAGAAACTCACCCATGCGCACGAGAAGACATACCCACAACTGTTCATGCAAACGCATGTGAGGTTGTTCCATGTATGCACACATATGTGAGTTATTCCTTATATGGACAAGTGTGAGGGTTTTCTGTGTATGAAGAGCAGGGAAGGGTCCTGACAACCAGTTACCTCGTCCCATTTCCTTGGTTCTAGAACATGCAGGAATCCTGGGTCAGGGACACAGGACTGATTACTACCATCTGTGCTAGCAGTGGCCACTCTCATTGTGTTGGGTCACTGAGCACAAGCCTGTGTCCTGTGTGGATGCGTGCAGGTCCTACAGTGTGCGTGGGTCCAGCTGAGAACTGTGCATATGGTAGGCTAAGTTATAGCAAACAGAGCCTAAAATTAGAGGACCCGCACGTTTTGTGAAGGGCAGTGGTCAGCTGGTCTTTGCTCCAGAGACACAAAGCTATTGTACTAATCAGTCAACACTGGCCTTTGCTAAGAAGGTAGGCCCTGACTCCACCTCCTGGGGCTGTGGGTAAACCCACCCTGTGCAGAGGAGGAGGAGACTGTAATCTATGGTGTTGGTGACAGACATCCTAAGAAGACAGTGTGGAACAAAGTGTATGCAATCTCACTTAGACAACCTGGAGAATCTGAGACTCAGAATTATCTCCTGGTACTACGCCACTCACAATAGAAAGTAGGGCTCCAGGCGCATTATGAAACTCTAAACAGCGGCAGTGTGAGTTCACAGCATCCCTTACAGAAACGCAGTTGAAGACGTGGTTTTAGAAGAATGCACCCACTGACAAATTCACCTGCATTTTTAAGATTTCAATATGTGTCTACATCCTTCACATGCAATTATAAAACAAAGACAACCACACATCTGCACGTGTAGTGACAAACATTTTTGAATAAAGATGCATAAGAAGGATGCAAAGCAAGTGCAGCGAAACGGTCATGTATGAGAAGGGAAAGGGAAGGATGGGAAAGGTATTTGGGTCTTGGCTTGACATTCAGTATTTGTTTTCTAAGAAAAATTTCTAAAGAAATAGAAGAAAATTAATTTTTATTACACTTGGGTAATGACTACAAAATCCATTAACATTGATTAGACTGATAATTGTGTCTTCTTGTTTATAAATACATAATATACACACAAAAAATTTCATGAAGCACACATATAAAGTACTCAAAGATTTAGTGCCCCCTGAAAATAATCTAATCAGTGTCATGGCAACCCCTGGAAGCTTCTAGCCTCTGTCCCAGAGAGGCAGGGAAATGGAAGGAGGGATGGACCCAGACAGGAGCTGCAGTGTTTAACACAGAGACTGCTCCAAGCTCAGCCAGAACCCACATCGTGTCAGCTCCTAAGCCTGCACTGCAAGGGTTTTTCTGCTCCCAGACCTGCTCCTGCATGGAGAGAGTTCTCTCTTCTCAGCTCTCTTCTCGCCTAAATAAACCCTGCTCCTTTTATCTTCACTTCTGTGATTGTCTGTGGGTTCCATTATTCAGATTTGTGGGAAAAGAAGCCAGAAGGAAATTGGCAAAGCAAGGAGTCTCATCTGAAAATTCCTGTTTCAATAACAGGTTCCTTGCTGCGGACAGTGACCTCCTGCTTAGTGAGGCCAGGCAGGCCCCTGCAGGCAAAATGCATTTTGAAAGAGAAAGCATGTGGGGTCAACACAGAGAGCCCATTTTATAGAATTATTCTCTTAACCTTGTGTTCCCACCATTCACATCTGTCTGACCCCTAACAATCGGACACTGATTGGAAAACTCAGAATGGCTACAATTAGATAGATTCGGGGCACTTTCCAGAGACTGGATCCAGGAATTTACATATGTAGGCTTACATCCCATCTTTCATTTAAGACTAAATGCTCTTCTGAAAATCACCCCTGGACTTTCTACTTCTCACACTAGTAAATGAGATTAAAAGCAAAATATTCTCTCAAGCCGGAAATCCTTCCCACAAATGCAGAAGAAAACTACTTCCGGTTACTGAATAAACACTGAACCACTGCGAGGCCTGTCAGAGGTTGCAAAGACAGAGGAGCCACCTCTCGGCAGCCAGGCCTAATGCTGGTGATATGGATGTCGGGTTCGTGTCCTCTCGGAGTTGGAAGAATGAAACCGAGGGACACCGAGGCAAGCGTGTTAGGCAAGTTTTATTATAGAAAGCACAGAAAGTAAAGCAAAGGGAAAAGAGCAGACTTCCCCCAGAGTGGGGGAAGGGACAGAGCAGATAGGCAGTGAGGTTTGCCCCTTTTATTATTTAGACAACCTCTCCTGGATTGGTCACTGCTTCCCTGCCCCTGTACAGGCGCTGGGAATTCTGGTCCAGTCTCTGATCCATGCTTTAGGTTCTTTGATCCATGCCGTAGGCGCCAGGAAAGATTGTGGTTCCTTGCTTAGCAGCAGGAAGTGTCTGCATCTGGGCCTATCTTATCAGACCCTCATTAGCATTGGGGGATGTTCTCAGGAAAGATGATCTCCTTATCAACCCACATTGCTCTGCCTACACTGAACTGCCTAACTTTTTCTGCCTCAGGCCCATGCAGCCTTCTCCTTGCAGTGCCCAGATGAACAGCAGCTGCCCTCCAGGAGGACTCCAGGTGCCTCTGTCACGCAAGTTCCTCTCCACTTTTCTGGCAGTGAAAAGGCCATTCGGGCTAGCTGTCTCTGTCCCTAGGAGAACAAACTTATCTTCACTAGGCAGCTTGGCAACTAGGAGCCAGGGCCCCAGAAGTGAGGGTCCCACCCTCTCACAGCAACTGGGGGCTTTCAAGCCCGATGATTGCATTTCAAAAAGGGGCTCCCTCAGAAACACTCTTGAGGACAAAAGCCAGCAAAAGCCTTATTTTCCCTTTAAAAAGATTTGTACAGGGGCTGGAGTGGAGGCTCAGAGATTGGAGCTCTTGTCTGGCATGCCTGAGGACCCAGGTTCAAACCCCAGCCCCATACATGTGTCTAAGTGTTAGAGAAACAAAGGCCAGTTGAAAAAATAAAATTGATTCTCTCTCCCTCTCTCTTAAAAAAAAAAAGACTTATGCATTTCAAAGAAGTGGAAGAAGAACAACAATAAGAATTCTAAGGTAAGGGAGCAGTGGGGAGGGGGTTTGTTTGCATTTGTTCTTGCAGTGGTTCCTTGGAAGGTGACCTCAGGAAGCAGAAGGGAAGAAGAAAGTGTGAAATGAGGAGAGAAGGGCCAACACTCAGGTCTCCCTAGGAGTTGCCAGCAGGAGACTTGCCCACCCTGTCCAACCCAGATCCCTGGGAAGCTGCAGAATGGGCTTCTGAGGGCAGGGGATTGGGCATTTACCCCTCCCTAATCTCAGGAGAAACAAGATCACCTTTATTCCCCATCCTGGGCAGGGTACTCTGTCCTTGAGCACACACCCTCCATAGGAAGGAAGCAATTCAGGCTTTGGGGTCTTTACTGGAAGACCTCAGAAATGACTGTCTACCAAATTAACAAGTGAATGACTCTGGACCGAGCATGCGTGGAATGTAGCCTTTAAAACTCCCTTTGTTTCCCCTGATGGGCAAAATCGTAGCCTCTGGGACAGGAGTCCTCTGTGTTTCTCCTTTGCTGGCTAAACAATAGAACTTCTTTTCCTATTTTCTCAAAACTGTGTCCTCATTATTGGATTTGCATTGGGGACAAGGACCCAGCTTTTGATAACAAATTTGGCACCCCATATGGGACCCCAGAGCAGCCCCTGCTTCAGCTTTCTTGGGTAGGACTGGTTCTCCTAGCAACCCCACTTCCACACTGAGGATCTAAGGCCCATTTGTTGAGAGCCAACTGCTGGAGGGTTAGAAGGTGGGTGAGTTTGCCATGGGTCAAAACAGAGGATCTCTTCCTATGAGTAACAGAAAGGACCAAGGGACTGTTCTAGCAGCTGCTCAAGCCCCTTTTGCTTCACGGAACTCCCACCTTCTCTCCTTGAACTGTATGGATTACTCTATCTTGGTCTACTTTGAGAAGGAAGAAATTGAACCTAGTAAAGTCATGATACCCTTGGCCATCTATAAGTCCTCCAGTGTGCATGCCAAGACCCTTGACCCCACCCATCTGGTTTCTCTTTGTGGGAAAGTCTGGTCCCTTCTTGTGGGGACAGCTGTGATGCCACTGGTGAGGGAATCATGATTAAATGGGACTCAAGAATCTATGGATATTTATTTCTGTCTAGTATTTTCTAGGTTCTCATCTGTTTGTTGGCCTTGGATTTGGGAATTCCCTCTGGTTGTCTGTCTGAGTTTTGTTTGTATCTGTTACTGTCCCTTTTAAGACATGGTCAATGTTGGGTTGATCCTATGGGTAATCTCTTGGTAAACCTTTGCAGGACTGTTTTAAAGGTTCCCATCTCCTGGCCATGGTTTCGGGATCCTTTCTGGTTGTCTACTTCTGTTTCTGTCTTGTACAATCTTGCAGTTGGAGTTGGTCTGTCAGAGGTAAAGTAAGTGGAAGAAAGGGCCCATAGGTGTAAGCCTAAGAAAAGGATAATGTTTTACTCTAATTATCTGGCCTTTGAATGGCTTTCAAAATTATTATAGTTTTGAGGTTGAATTTGCTCTGTCAGAAATAAAGAAAGTGAAAATAGGTAAGGAAATACATTTTAGTGTAGAAAATTAGGTTAAAAGATATGATTCTGGATGAGAAGCATTTTGTATGGCAAAGTATTATTCCTGTCCTAAACTCCAAGTTGAAATAGAGAATGAAACTAAGGACACCAATGAACTGTAGAATGTTTAAATAGCAAAAGATCTGTGGAAGGCATATCTCAAACATTCCTGTATGTGATTACATTGGCCAAAATCTGGACAGAGCATGCATGGAATGCAGCCTTTAAAACATGCCTTACTCCCCTGTGAGAAATAGGAAGTCTGCTGGTCCATTTTCAGAATGTGATCTTATAAAAGGAAGCCCTCTTAGGTCAGGAACCATGTGGTCAGAGATAATCCATTTTAAACTCCTCATCAGATATCCCATTACACCCATTGCTCTTTTCTGTACCCACCTCAATGTTTTATTAGCCAATCACGCAGATTCTACCCCTGAGCTCCTCTAGTTAGAGTGAAGGACACCTGGACCTCAAGTACCAGGAAGGACAGGGAGGAGCTGTAGAGCCAGAGATCTCAGTGGGACCTCTCTGTTCCTGACCTACTTGTTGAGCTGGTAGGATGGAAACACAACCCTTTTGGCCACTGAGTGTTTTCTGGGCTTCCGGCCTCTTCTTATTCACTGGTTCATTCATGGAGGGCTCACCTGGTACAGGCGCTGAGGTCATGGCAGTGCACAGAACTGACCCAAGTTCCTCTAGGGAAACCTGTTTGCTCACATCCTAAAGCTTCTGGGCTCCCTGTGGGCTGGTAGTGACACATAAGTGCCTAGGGCTTCTCATGGACAGTTCAACAGTCGGGTGAGCCTGACCTGACAGTCCCTCATGCTGACCCTGAGTCGCATGGCCTCGGTGATACCCTTGCCCACTGTGTCATGCCTCTCAGTGTGCCAGCCCTTCCCACTGCCTTGGGCAGCCCACCTTCAAGGGCAACTCCTGTTCATGAACCTGAATACAAACACGGCAGTGTGTTTTAAATAACACACTTGGAAAATTACTTGCATCCCATGGAGGAAACATCTCAACCTTAATCACTTATGCATAATTGAGAACAGAAATATGACTGTTCTAATCGAGTTTCAAAAACTAGTTCAGTCCCTCGGAGAATTATTAAATTAAGCAGAAGAGAGACAATCCAGCCTCTCTGCCTGGGAGGCTGTGTTGAAGTATTAACAAGTAATTAGAAATCCCGAAAGAGATGTTCCCGATCGTTCTGGCTGCTTCTCGCCGTAGTCCTGAGAGCGTGCACTTACTCATGTGACTGTGCTCCACAGGGAGCGGGCTGCTAGCCCGTGTCACCTCTGACCCACTTCACATCCTACTGCAGTCCCAGACACAGCGTCAGCACCAAGAGACTTTCCCAGGAGGGAAGCCAATGGGATGCAAGGTCAGCGTTTCCAGCGGAGCTCGGGATGGACCTTGGGGTTTGGTTGTGGGCATGGCTAGGACTGAGCCCTGGGCCTTCCCATGCTGGGCAAGCTCTCTACTGCTGTTCTATTCCCCAGCCCTGCAGGTTGGCCCATTCCATTTAACCTCCTAAGTATCCCTACATTTCAATTCCACTGCAAAATAAAACGTGCCTGTTTTGCTCTTGTCTCCCATGCTTGCACTCTTCAGCTTTCAGATTGTATTGCGATGAGTGTCTTCCTTCCGGTTCCCGTTAGCCTGTCCAAATCCCTGTTCTCATTCATCCATGTCACTAGGCCTGTATACATTTTGTGTGTGTTTAATTTACACAGGCACTGCACCGTGTCTTACCAACGTGCAGATGTGACAGACAAGTGCCCTGTATATAGCAGAGTTTTAATAAATGATTGTGGATAAATTAATAAATGTGTGGGCAAATCAACATTCCTTACGATATAAGCGCCAAAGCCCCTTGTGGGGAAAGCCACACTCTTGCTGAAGCTGAGCCGGTTGAGCAGGGCTGGTCAGCAGAGGGGCCGGTTTCTTGGCAGACCAATTCTCAGGTCTAGATCCAGTTCAGAGACTGTTCCAGAGGCCGCTGCCTTCCACGTCCATGAGGACTGGGCTGAGAGTAGGTGGGCGAGCTCCTTCCTTCCTCCTAAACACCTGCCCCATGCTCTTCCACGTATTTCCCACTTCCTTCTGGCATATTTGAAATTAGTGAGTAGACGCTCTCTCTCTCTCTCTCTCTCTCTCTCTCTCTTTCTTGCATATATAGATATTTTTTTACATCTCAATCTTGGGAACATATGTTTAATATGCTTGCATTATGCTGATGGACTCTAAAAAGTTACAAAACTTTCCAATTCAGTGGGTTGAGTCTTGATTTAAAAAAAAATCAAGTTAAAAGTGCATTTGGCAAGAAAATAAATCACCTAAAACCAATTTCTGTTTTCATGCAGGGGTGACCGTGCCCCAGGGTCAGTGGAGACTGAGGTGGGGAAGTCTTGCCTGCTCCTGCCAGCCCACCTTGGTCACCTTGATGCCAGCAGGACTGGGCCACAGGGCAGGCAGTCGGGATCCTGGCTCCTGCCCTTCCACAGGCTGCTGCTCAGCCATCTTCCCAAGTCCTCTATGAGACAAACAGGTCAGGGCTGCCTTGATGGTCCCCTTTGAAGGAGCAGTCCCTGAGTCAGTAGCATACCTAACATCAGTGTGCTATGGCCTGCTCTGCGGTCCCCAAGGCCCGATGTGGCTGGATCTGGAGCTGGGGCTTTTGGGTGTGGAGGTAAAATGGGGTGATGGGGCAGCCAGGCCTTCATCTATCAGCACTGGTCTCTGTCTCTGACTGCCCCCCCATCTTTCCCCATGTGAGGACACAGGGACCAGGTAGCCACCTGCACTCCGGGTCAGGCTCCCCCAGAGGGTGAATCTGCGGCACCTGGACCTCACTCTCTCCAGCCACCAGAGGTGAGAACAAGTGTTTGCTGTGTACTGCGGGACCCTCTTGAGCCCAGCTTACAAGGACAGCACTCAGGCCTGGGGATCTGTTCCAAGAACAGGGCTCCAAAATCACCTTTTGGCCAAAGAACAGCAATCCTTTCTCTGAGACTTTGAGAAAGACCTCTGCCCTCCTGGCTCACATCTATTTCCGGGTATTTTAGAAAGCTGTGAATATGCTATAATCAACAAGACAGGAGATATCTGAGCTGCAGGTGCCAAATTCTAGTCTCTCCCACTAGCTTCAAACGCTGCAGGAATTCCAAGGGGCGTGGGCGAAGCCTCTTCTCTCCCTGGCCGAGCGGGTAAGCGCCGAGCGGTTCTGTAGACTCAGAAGACGCACCAGCCTCCCGGGTGCCTGTTAGTTCCAAGTGAGGGATCGGGCGCTATTTGCAAGTAGTAGACTTTCCTCTTGAAAATTATTTCTGTTTCAGCACATTAAATAAAAATAAAGGGGGCTGGATCAGTGGCTCAAGGACCCGGATTCAAACCCCAGCACCACGTACACAACTGAGTGTTGGAGCAATGAAGGCCACGTGAAAAACTCAATAAAGTCGTTTCTCTCTTTCTCTGTCTCTCTTGCTGTCCCTCTCTCTTTAAAAAAATAAAAATGAAAAAATCAAGGTATTATGCAAATTTTCTGTCAACACTTCAAATTGCATTAATGCAAAAGTTGACTTATTTAGCATTTCCATGGAATTTTTAATTATCTGTAATTGGCAGGGGCTAAGTAAAAATAACAGAATTACAGGGAATTTTCCTTTCTACTTCAACAGTCAACGTAGATTCCAAGGAAGAACTAGAGTAGTATATTCTGAGGTACTAAAACACACAACCTCTTTAATTTAGTGCAGTAGCTTTCAGTGATGAGGTTAAAATACAGTCATAAAAATGGAAGCCTGGCACTCCAACACGTTGCTTCAGGAGTTGGCTTCCTTAACAAGGCTCCCAAGGCACAAGAAGTAAAATTATAGACCAAAAAACGGTACAGCATCAAACTGAAAAGCTTCATCATGACAGCAAAGGAAACAAGTGAGAGCATAGAGAAAGAACCTACAGAACGGGAAAAAATCTTTGTCCTCTGCACTGCAGACAGGGCATTAATATGCGAGATACACGAAGAACTCAAAAACTTAACACCAAAATAGAATAACCCAATCAATAAATGGGCAAAGGAACTGAACAGTTGTCACCCCCCACAGGGTTCTGGAGCGGGGTACGGGTGGAACGGCCTCGGGGGACCTTAGCCGTTCCCCGGGGGGCCAGCAGGACACTGGGAACCGGGCGCCGGCAGGACAGGGCTGGGGACTGGGGAAGAGGAGTCGCTCCCCACAGCGTTCCTGTGCGAGGAACAGGCAGAATGACCCAGCAAGCCTGAGCCATCCTCCGAGGGGCCAAGTTAGGGCAGGGATGGGGAAAGGAGTCGCTCCCTGCTGCACTCCAGAGCGAGGAACGGGCAGAACGACCCGATGCTGGGCCATCCTCCGAGGGGCTGAGTTAGGAAGGGTTGGGGAGCTGGGAACAAGGGGGCGAACGCCGGCGGCTGGAACACGGGACCTGCATCTTCTACCGCTGCTGATCTCTGACGTCTCTGCTGATCTCTCCGGTTCTATGCGTCTTCTCTGCTTTCTCCCTTCAGGACATGGCTGCTTGCTTTCTTGCTTTTCTCTGGCTACTGCTTCTTCTTTGGCTGCTCCTCTTCTTTGGCTGCTTCTTCCTTGGGCCGCTCGCTTTACCTGACTAGCTGCTACTCTATTTATCCATTAGAGCAACCAATAGGGTACAATGCAAACGCCTTTCTCCAATTGTAACAAATGAGTGGCCGAATAGCTTAGTCATGCGGTCAGGCAATTTGCTAATTACAAGCCAGCTGGACCCCTTAGAGTTGTTTACCACCAATTCTCTTACAAGCCAGCTGAGCCTCATGTTCCCAACAAACAGTCACTTCCCAAATGAAGAAATAGAAACGGCAAAGATATGAAAAATGTTCAACATCTCCAGCAATTAGAGAAACTCAAAGTAAAACTACACTGAGATTTCATCTCACTCCCGTCAGATGGCAACAATCAAGAATACAAATAGCAATGTATATTGGTGAGGATGTGGGGAAAGGGTACACTTATACCCTGTTGGACCTGCAAAATTGTACGATGACTCTGGAAAGCAGTATGGAGATTCCTCAGAAAACTAAGAATGGATCCACCATTTGACCCAGCTATCTCACTCCTTGGTATATATCCATAAAATCTAAAATCAGCATACTGCAGTGATGCAGTCAGGTCAATGTTCATAGCAGCACAATTCACAACAGCTAAGCTAGGGAACCAAGCAAGGTGCCCTCCAACAGATGAATGCATAAAGAAAGTGTGGAATACACCCAGTGGAGTACTACGCAGCCATAAGGAAGAATGACGTTATGACAATTGCCAGCAAATGGATAAAACAGGAGGCTATCATGCTGAGACAGAAAAATATATAGGTAGGCAGTCAGTGTATACCACAGTGGATCTCATCAGCATGTACATCAACAAGACACCAAAGAAAAAAGAAACGACTAGCAAAAACAGAAAGATCAGTAAAGTAGAGGGAAGAGAACGGGGTGGAGGAGAAGGAGAAATGCTGGGACTGGATTAGAACAAATCATGCTCCATGCTTTCATAATTACATCATCACTTAGACTATTGTTGTACATATCTAAGAAGAACCAATAAAAATGAAAGATGAAATTCTAAAATAAATAAAATAAAATATGTAGTCATGATGTAAAGGCACTTCTGCAAATCAACTGTCACACTGTCCCTTCTTCAAGTTCAACTGCATGGTGACATTTTGTTGCCAAAAGCTCAGCCCCTTGTCCTTGAAGCTTTGCTACCAAAGGAGAAACAGGGGACTCCGATCTAGGGTGCTGTGATTCCTCCCATCAGTGAAAAGGGGCTCAAAGCGGGCTTCAAAAGCCACATTCCAGCTGCTCCCTGTCCAGAGGGGTCATGTACAGGCTAATTTGGGAGACAGTCATTAGGGGACCTTCTGGTGCCACCTGAAAGTCTGCATGACTGTTCCTGGGGTGGGTGTGTGCTCAGGACTGATAACTGTGGCTACCATGGGAGGAAGGCAATCCTGCCCCCCACCAAGTCCCAGAGGATGGAGCTGGAGGGAGAGAGGAGGAAGAGAAACCCGCCTGTCTTAAAAACAAGTCGCAGTGGCAGAGCAGCAAGGGCTGTGATATCGGCATGAAGGGGCCACTGCTGCCACTCCTGATTTCATTGTCTTCTTCACAGGGATCTTGTAGTTTTGATTGTAAAACTGATGTCTTTTGGTAGAAGTTGGGTTCATATCCTTCAGAGACAAAGAAGGAAGCTGAGGAACACTGAGGCAAGCACAGTAGACAGATTTTATCTCAAGAAAACAACAGAAAGCAAAGCTTAGGGGAAAGAGGCAGTTAGATTTGCCCTTTTTAAAGGAAGTTCTCCCTCCAATTGGTCATTCCCTGCCTTCCTCCAATCCCAGGACATGAGCACAGAAATTCCAGCTGGGTCCAGCCTTGGGTTTGTGTCTCAGGCATCAATAGAAAGCACCTGGCTTAGCAGAAGGGAGTGTCTGCATCTGGACCCACCTTGCAGACTCTCCTTACTAGCACTGGGGGCTGTCAAATTGATCTTCAAAGAAGAACCAGTTTTCCCTTGATTGACTCGAACATTCTAACTACTGCCTAAATTTTCCACCATCTCAAAATGAGGACATAAGACATTGAAATTTCTTCAGGCTCATCAGTATTGAACATGGAACTGTAAACAGAGCATATGGTGGGTAATCAACCCAGGGCACAATTCAGAGTTGTTCTCCACTCTTAAAATTTGGGAACTTAAATGCCAAACCGAAGTCATCTGCACTAAATGCCCATGACACGGGTCATTTAAACAGACACAGCCAAAACCTAATGAAGATGACCATGTGTGCAATGAACAGTGCACATGCAAAGCCAAGACAAGAGGAGCGAAAGGCAAGCATCTTTTCCCAAGCAGATAACTGACCATCGCATTGCTGGCCCCTCTGCTCCGCGGCCTCCCGCTGTTGACCAATGAACCCACAGGGGCCCTGAAGCCCTGGGGTCCGCTTCCTCTGGTCTGCCCTGTACCTCTGTGTGGCTGGAGTATTGGGCTCACCTGAGTCTCTCCCCAGCCCTGGCTCCTTCCCTGCCTGCTCCAGCACCCACACACCTGGTCTGCCTTCATCATCTGCCCAGGCAAAGAGTGATAAGTAACTGATATTTGCCAACTTCTCAAACTAAATCAAAAAGCACCTGGACTCATGAATATTACAAGGGAGCTCCCAGACAAGGGAGCTTTTCCCCCTCACCAGATGAGAATCCCTCCCTCAACACCCAGAAAAGTCTCCTGAGACTGGACCGCGCAGCGCCGTGACCCCTCCACCTGAGCACTCCTCACCAGCCTCACCCAGGGAAATCAGTGCAGCATGGAACCTGCGAGTGCTTGGCCCCATGGAGCTTCAGCAAGTACTGCTGCTCCTGCCTGTGATGACCCCGCACGGCGGCTCTGAGCTCACACCTCGAGCTGAGGCTCCGAAACTGAGGTTTCTTTCCAGACCTGCGCTGTGCCAGCTCTGCGATAAGACCCTTATAACATATGAACACCGTCACTCACATCCACACTACGCAGCAGAAAGATGGGCAGAGGAAGGGAAGGGGAGGGGTAGGACTGGACTAGAGCTGATTCTATCCCATGCTTTTAGAATATGTCAGGGTGCCTCCTAATGTTACATGTGACTAAAAAGAAAAACAAAAAAGGAGAAACAATGGTGACACACAAAAGCCATTTCCCCCCACCCCAGTGCCCGGTGGCTCCATGACTCTGCACTCATCTCTCTCTGCCTTGCTCTGGGCCCAGCTTCCTCACCCCTGCAGCTGGCCCTTCCTTCGTCTAGCTGTGACCTATTTATATGACGTTGTGCGGAGTGTGGTGTGTGACTCGACAGCTACAGATGTTGGAGTCAAGACTGGAGCAAAAGGACCTGAGCTTGTGGCTTATGATCGTCAGGTGACCCAGAGTACCCAGTGAACTGCCACAGATTAAAGTGGTATAGCCTGCAAGAGTCACAGATGCCTTTGGTCTATGTTGGTGACATAGCACGCTCAGGACAACACCACACTTTGCAAACTGCTGTGCGTGTGCCTTTCTCATGTAAAATACCCCACACTCCGTCCCCCACCCCCACAGCTGGGGGGACCCACCACCCATGTGGTATGCCTGTGCTCTCTAGCAATCCCCAGCACCTGCCAGTGCTTGTGCAGGGACCCCTGTGGCAGAGGGCAGCACTTGTCTCTTAAGTGTGGCCCTTTGGTTTATTCTCTCAAGGATAAAATTTTAATTACTCACTCATCTCCTCCCTTGTGTTTTTTATATTCTATTTTGCTAAATTAATTCTTGGAAAAATTTAAACTGTGTTTCCTAAGAAGGGGCGGGTGTCACTGTTGTGGGGAACAGATGGTCAGGAAGTACCAAGAAGCAAGCCCTAGGCATGTGGGAGAGCTCAGGTCCGCTCTGCCAGTGGGCCCAGAGTGTTCTCATGCCGAAGTCCAATCCCCGAACCACAGCTTCACATGGTATTTATAGACTCACCAGCATTATCTGAGTCCTGTCTTGTTACAAAAAAACTCCTGGTCTAGGTGACTAAGAGCCCATACAGGGGTCTTCGAGGCGGCAGGAAGCATGTTTACCCTATACGGCGAAGGGGCTGTGGCAGGACACGGGTGTGGGAATGGCTCTTACAGGCAGCTGTCCTTCAAGGTGGTCACAGTACTGAGAAGGGGGTCTTTAACCATTTGTAACTTAGTTTTCATCTGGCTCTTTTCCACCTCATCACCAACATCAGAGGTATGGACCTGAAAAATCCAAGTCTTGGTGGCAGTGATGATGTATGGGCGAGGGACAGAGAGAGCACCCTTCCTTCATAGCTCTTGGGCACCCTTTGCCAGGCTCCAGATGCAGGGTCATGGCCTGGGGGTCTTTATCAGCCCTCCATGCAAGAAATACCTGTGAGCTAAACTGGACTGGGCTTCTTGAAAAGTCATCAGTGACCTGGGAAGGCAGTGTCTTTTTAAGGCACTTACTCTCAGGTTGACATGAAATATTCAAGTAAGTAGGGAGACATAAGCTGAGCTGTGGGTTTCCTAATAGGAACCGAGTCCTGTTAAACCTCACGCCCTCATGTTTTAGCACGATGTGTCTCCTGGGGCCAGTTCCCATAGCTCTGCCTGGAATACATCCTCTAAATGTTCCAGAATGAGCAAATTCTTCACTGGCTGCTTCTAGCAAGCACCAGGAGCAGCAGATATGTGTTAGACCAGCGACTGAATAGAGAGGCATTATAGACCATTTGCAGAGGCACAAAAAATCATAGCGTTGACAGAAGGGGTGAGCTGGGCTATGTTAGAAATATGATGCTGTGCTCCCATTGGAAAATTTTTGCAAATTTTATTTGCTTATGCAAACTTGGAGATTTGATGGAAAGGGAGAGAGGCACAGAGCCACTGTGGGAGCCGTCCTGGTGTGTTGCTGCTGCTTGTTTGTCCTCCTCGTGGAGGACAAAAGCCAAGTCATATTAACGTTTATCTCTAGATAATAAGTGTGTTGTGGCTCCATGTGCACCATGAATCAAGAATAACTTCATACTTATCAACGTGACTCTGCCCAAAGAATGCTCTCATTTATTCGATTTTTCTCCCTAAATAAGTTAGAGTGGTTAATTCAGGAGTAATCAGACTTTCACATTTTTGCTGGATTGGAGGACATAAGGTAATCAGAGATAAGCAGTGTCCTTCTGGAAGGGCCTTCACAGAGGGGTTCAGCAGGAGGTGGGGTCGTGTGACGCCAGGTCTTTGGCATTGAACCGAGCAGGTGTGTGCATCTTACTTCACCGCGGGAGGGGGCGAGACGGTGAGTGCAGGAGTCCAGCTGTGGGTCCACCATCCATGAGGGGTGTTGACGTTTGTGGAGAGCAGGCTGAGTGCTGTGTAATAGAACAGCAGTTTTTCTGAAAGGCACCCACATCCTGCTTCCGCTTGCTTCCCCCCTGCTCTGGCCCTCCGTGGACTGCCGGCTCCCTGGGCCTCCACACAGCTCTCCCCTCCTGTCTTCCACGGATTCCTCCATTGTAATGTGAATCTGGTCTCAGAACTTCTCCATTTCACACGGCCCTGGGAGGGAAAATGAGCACCCTCGCCAACCCCCCTACATGTCAGTCCACGGCTCTCTCCTGACCTCTCCAGCTGTCCCACCTGCCCTCCTCCTGAGATCCCTCATTCTGTACTGGCCTCCTCCTGTCCCCCTCGGGGCCCCTTCGGGCCTCCTTCAGAGCGTTCTTCCTGTGCCTCTGCTGCAGGTCCTCGGGCCAAGGCTCACGTGCAGTAGGAAAGCCTTCTGTGACACTCAGCTGTTCCAGTCTGCGTCTTCCCGGTTGTCTTTGCCTTCTCAGCCTGTTGGAATCCGTCAGGCCCTGCTTACAGGATCACCCATTACAGCAGAAGGGCCCACGTAAGGCGGGTTCCTCGGCCCTCAGCTCAGGAAGCAGCAAGTGCAGGCACCGTGTTGAGCAAAGAGAGGAAATGAAGGTCTTCCCCGGGTTTAGGTGTCTGGATGAAGCTGATCTTTCTTATTCAATACGTGGATGTGGAAAGGGTGATCAGAAGGGGCCCCTGTGGGTTCTGCGATCAGGTGCTGTTATTTCTACTTCCTAGACAGAAATGACCAGTTCTCCTTCTCACCAGCATCAGGTCCGTTTATTGAGTACGGTTTACCTGTGTAAACCAGGACAAAGCTGCCTCTGTGTCAACAGCACTTTAATCCGTGATAAGCTAACCAAGGACGTAGCACTGAAGCTCGTGTGCAGCCATCCGCTCTCCTACACCAGGCATAATTGCCCACATGGGCCGCGTTTTTATTTATAAAGTAGGAATTCACTGTTGCCTCTAATTTATTTTCCATTTTAGACAACATCTGCTGTGGGGAGTGGTCCTCAGTGTCTGCTCTCCTGCATTTAATGTAAATCACCTACAGAAATAAGCAGTGTTTGAAAGTCACAGCCCCAGCTTGTCTTCACTGCTCTCTGAGTTAGGTTAGAACATCAACCTGGATTGATGCTGGGTTTGGCAATGGATCCACTGGTGAGAGCAGGTAGCCCCTGCGGAGCTCACCACACGCCCTGCTGTCTGCTCTGTGCACTGCTGTGCAGGGGCAGGAGAGGCAGAGGAAAGTTCCATGTTGGACTCCGCTCTTCAGGAGCGGAGGCCCTTTGCTATTGCAAGGTCTGCTGCTGCTGCTGGGTTGATTGAGGTTTGAAATTGGCCGCCATGCAGCATTTCAGGAAGCATCTGCATGTACCTCTGCGTTCAAGTGGCAACTATTAGATTTGCCTGAATCCAGCAGAGGAACATTATTCTCAAACATTATTTAAACAAAGTGAACAACGGCAGCACAAAGCCCTGCTGGGCCTGAGGTATTTTCTGGAGCTGCTCAGCAACCTGAGGCTGCAGGTGTAAAAGAAGGCCAGGGAGTGTTCCAGGGACCCAGCACTGCAACCCAGGAGGTCAAGAACGAATGTTAGCTCTGACAAGCATCCCCTACTGCCAGGCCCAGCTAGACCTTTCTCAAGAAGTCCACAAGGAACAAATGATGCTGGTGGGAAGACACAAGATCTCCTTGTATGGGATTTAGCCACGGATACAAACAGGCCATCAAAGGAAATCACTAGAAAAATCACAGAAAATGTGAGACTATGTGAACAAATGTAAATAATCACTGCTGATTAATATCTGTTTAATTTCTATGTCTCTCTCCACTTTCCTCCATCTCATAGAAATTCCTTGTATAAAAATGTCACGGTGTCCTGGGTTTCGGCACCAAAAAAAAAAAAATGTCATGGTGATGGTTTTAGTAGCTTGGTAAAATAATGAAATTTTATGTAACTGATGATTTTATAACTTCTCCCTCATCCCAAAGGAAGGGTCTTCACAAAGGAAGAGTTTGTTGGAAAAAATTCTAGGGTATTGGTAAGGACAGAAATGCAGTTAAACTGTTATGGGCGAGATTGCAATAAGTCACGGGGTCGAGCTCAAAGCAGGAAATGGTGCCTTATTTCACCAGCTGGCAGGCCAAGGGCAGATTCCAAGTCTAGACCCACAAACCCCTCCAAGAGTTAGAGCAATCTTCAATAGGTCAAAATCACAAGTGAAACATCGACATTAATCACAAGTGACTTTTACTATGATTCAAAACTACAAACAGAAATCATGAGATCGCAACACTGTAAAGAAAAGGGGAAATGGGTCAAGGTGGCCCTGGGGGAGTACAGTTTGTAGAATGGTCATTCATATCTGGACAAGCGTTCTCAGAACATGGCACAAGATCAGTACAAAGACAGGTGTAGTTCCTAATTCCTTGATCCACTTCAATTTGATTTTTGTGCAAGGTGAGTGGTAAGGATCTAATCTCAACCTCCTACACATGGCTGCCTTAAAAAGCTTTTTCTCAACCAAGGAATTGGTCAAAACTGGCAAGAGAGAACCCACAGAATGGGAGATAATCATGCCCTGTAATTCCTCTGACAGGGGACTAATATTCAAAATTTATAAGGTACTCAAAAAACAACATGAAAAACACAAACAATCCAATCAATAAATGGGCCAGAGAGCTAAACAAACTTCTTAACAGAGGAAATCAAGCAAGCCAAAGAATACATGAGAAAGTGTTCTAAATCACTAATAATCGGAGAAATACAAATCAAAGCTACATGAAGATTTCACCTCACTCCAGTCAGACTGGCAAAGATGAAGAGGAGCAACAGTAACAGACGCTGGCGGGGTTGTGGGGAGATAGGAACACTAGCACTAGCACTTGTTTGTGGAACTGCAGATTTGTAACCTGCTCTGGAAGGTAGTGTGGAGACTCCTCCAAAAATTAGGGTTGGATCCACCATACAACCCAGCTATCCCCCTTCTGAGTATTTTCTCAGATGAGTTAGAATCAGCACATTACAGTGACACAGCAAAACCAATGTATATAGGAGCTCAATTTACAATAGCTAAATTATGATATCAACCCAGTTGCTCCTCACTGGTTGAATGGATCCAAAAGTTCTCATTATATATACTCAGCTGTTAGAAATAACAGTATTTGTGGCTTTTGAAGGTAAATGGATAGCAACAGAAGAAATCATGCTGAGTGAAGTTAGCCAAAACCAGAGTCAAGGGTCAAACATTTTCACTTATTTGTGGAGGCGGGAGCTAAACCCAGGCTTGGGTGAAAGGGAGTCAGATTCATGCATTAGACCCAGCAAAAACATAGCAACACATGATCCAAGGGAATCATAGACATGTAGGTGGAGGGAAGGGGAGAGGCAAGGGGATGGAAGAGGGAAGGGAGACAGGGAAGGATCTAGGGATACAATCAACAATATAGTATACTCTTTACCCACCCAATAAGTCAAATAATGTTTACGCGATCATTTAAACTGAAAAATTCACAATCATATGTATAGACATATCTCGTACAGGATCATAATAGAGAAGAATCTAGAGACTGGGTATGGGCAATACGTGGGTAAAAACTATGATTTACAATCAAATGCATATCATATTGTTACTTTATATGCATTTATGATTATACAAAAACTTAACTCCTTAATTGAAAAAAAATGGGGCAAACCCCCCCCCAAAGAATAAATATAGTAATGTTCACTATATTAGGTTGCCAAGGTGCTGCTCTAAGCAATTCTTGGCAGGCAAAGAGATGGGATTTCCCAAAGGACAAGCAGTCCTTTTCCAACATGGAGTCCCAGTGTAAAATAGAGACTGTTTTGTCATGGTCTACGTAGGCTAGCCCATAACAAAACTAACGTGGTGTCTTTGTAGGAACTTCCCCTACTGAGTGTTGGAGGTGGGAATGTACAGCCACCTGTGGGTGAAAATGCTGTTGGGGACGAGGTCACAGGAAGGGGAAGTTCCAGAGACATAAGCGGGCCTCAGTGTCCTTCCCTTGGAGGATGCAAAAGCTCCACCTCTGGGCAATGTTCCTCAGTTCACCAGGGCACACGGAGGCCTCCAGGCAGTCACTGACAGCCTCAGCTGAGGTTGCTCCTCACCTCCTGTGCACCTGTGAGTAGACTTCCATGTCCCTAGAACAACAGTGACCTGACCCGCAGTCATAAAGCAGCCCAAACCAGCCTTTATGTCTGCAGGACTAGCCACATACTGGATGAATCTCTCCAAATCCCATTCTTTTTAGAGACTCACTAAAATTTAAATAAAATTTTTTAAAAGTACCTTTCCCTTCAACCTTAAAAGTGGTTTCTACAAGAGCTTTTATCAGCAATGAAATGAGAAGTCAAACCAAAGTGATCCTGAGTTTTCCACCCTCAAATGACTGAATGTCAGGTTGCTTCCACGAGTCCTGACTTAGGGACTCACACAGCTTTAGTAAGAAGAGCTTTGGCCTCATCCTGGTTCCAATGGGTGTGCAGGGAAGTTCTGGAGACAGCAATGGCTCATGAGGGACCCCTGCTTGGAAACTGCCAAGAGGCACCGCAGCCTGCTTCCCCAGGCGGCCACACCCTGGACAGGTGACTCACCCACATTCAGTCTAAGGACCCCGGTGGTCTCCAACCCCAATCTTCTCTCTGCCACACAGCTGTTTCAGAGTCTGGTCAGCACTCCACACCCCTTCTGCTCGGGTCTCTGTTTTCTCTGTCAGACAACTGGGAAATAAGAGGCTGTTTTCTAAGTCCTTTCAAAGAGAGGAAAGTCTCTAAAGATTAAGTTATTCATTCTTTCCTTGAGTGGAAGTCTGGCCAGATGGAGCAAGTCAGGGACATGCAGGGAACTTGCCATTCCACGCGGCTGCTGGGGACATGACCTTCCTCCTTGTCTACAGGATGGGGACCAGGGCATGTTGTCCACCCACTGGGTTGACCTCTTGTGGGTGAGGGCAGTCATCGTTGCTTCTAGCCACAGTCTCAGAATAAGCGACTGCCACCAAGAATCACCAGGGCCCCTGGAAGAGAGGCCCAGGGAAGGATTCCAGAGCCTGAAGGGTGTGGGGGTACAGCAGGGAGGGGCCTGGACTGTGGGAGGGCCACAGGAGCAGTGCTGCTGGGGGTTGGCTGCATGTTGGGAGACTGATCTTATCATCTAACACCTGAGTTAAAGAAAGGAACCAGTTTTCTCAGTGTTGAGAAAGGAGTTACAAACCCAAAGAGGAGAAAACAAAACGCTGTGATGTTGGACAAGGTTGGAGTTGCGTGTGTTCAGATTTTGATGCAGACGGGAGGCTGGAGGACTGCGCAGACAGATCGCTAAGCAGGCACAGGTGCCTGTACACAGGGGCCTCACCTAACAGTGTGTTTCCTGCTCTGCCCCTCGAAGGTGACTCCCACGGCTGCTGCCCCCCAGGATCACGGCTGCTGCAGGACATGCTCCAACAGCTTTGCAAATCAAGGCTTCCAGAGAAGCGGCTGTCTTTAGACTGGAACAGAAAGTTCAGGGAAAGTCCAGAACATACTGAGCTGGAAGGGAAGCGCTTGCAGAATGATGCAAGCGTCTCAAAAGCACGCAAGAGTCAGCTCCAAGGACATCCCTGCCAACTGTGAGATGCAATGGACATCAACAAATCAGAGCAACGAGCGGAGTTATCTGAGAAGCAAAATAGGAAGCAAAGGGTCTGTTTTCTGCAAATAAACAATTGATAAGAAGTGGCATATGTTATATAGCTCATAATTACTCAAACTTGTTAACTTCAAAATAAAAGTAAATATAGCATGAAAACTGGAAGAGTCCAGCTTGATCAAGGGCTCAAGTAATGGGCCAAGTCCATGTCATATCCTCTGACAGGTGGTGGAGAAAGCATCTCCACTCCAGTCAAAGTGAATCCACCACAGGAAGTAGCAATGGAACCCCAGTAGAAGTTCTTTGTTTCCCCAGGCATGAAAGTCAAGAGGAATCTGAAGAGCTGTTCCTCACTGGAGGAGGCGAACCTTGAGGTTCTGAGCTCCTCCTTTGTAAAGGGTCTACACAGACAGGGGGCAGAACTTGACCTTGCCCAAGGCGTAGATGGCAGCAATGCATCTGTGCTGATTTCCTCACCATGCTGGTTACGTTGTGCTCCCATAGGGGTCTGTCCTGTCTTTAGGATCTGCACGTTGGCACCTTTGGGGCATACAGAATTGCTGTGGTAACTTACCCTCACGTGAGTGGACTCAAAGTGGCTTGGAATACGTGCTTAATTTTACATAAGTTTAAAATTACTTTAAAAGTGTAAAGCAATTTATATCAAATGAAAAGGAGAATTAAAATACTAAAAGACATTTTATAATAATAAACTTCTCAGAGTTTATCTATAGATGCCCAAAAGAGGAACTTATGAAAGATAAACTTTAGGATAAAAAAAATGAAAATATTCTCCCGGAAATTTCTGAGTTACAAGAATTGTAAGAAAATCTAATTTGTGTCAGTAAGTTTTGTGTCAATATGAACAAAATGCCTGACAAAAACAATTTGTTTTGGTTCATGGTGTCAGAGGTGCATTCCACAGTGGGCCAACTCCACTGCTCAGGGGCCTAGGTGAGGAAGCACATCATGGCGGAAGGGCATGGCGGAAAGGCATGGTGGAAGGTGGGTGATCTTTCCATAGAAAGCTGTCCAGAAAGCAGAGAGAAGTAGGAGGGGAATGCAGGGAAGATGAAGGTTAGGTATCCAATTTCCAGTGGTGAGACAGTGCCAAGGGACTGCTACGTGGAGACAGGATTAGACCATGCCCCTGCCATGCCGTCCATGCCAGTGCAGGAGTAGCACCAGGTCTGTTGAGGCATGAATTTCGCCCTCTGGAGCTGGTAGGAAGCCCTCCACCACCAGCCTCATGTCCCCCCATGGATGCTGGGTGCTCACCTTGGGCACCCTCCTTGTGTGGACATCCACTGGCTGATTTTGCTCTGATCTTGATTCTCTCTGCCGTTTTGCTCCCTCTCTGCTTTCCAGGAAGCCGTGCTCTGTCCTGGCGACTGTGCCAGCATCACTGGGCTGTTTGGATTCTGTTTCCAGATGGCTCCAGGCTTGTCCATTTATAGCCACTCAGTCACCCGTGACCTGATTGTGTGCTGTGCTCCCTGTCACGAGCGTCACAGACCACACCTGTTTGAAAAACAGTAACTTCCAGGGACGATCTCCTCCAGTCACTCTGAAGATGCCCCAAACCTGCATTATTCAAAAGGGTTTTCAAAGGTTAGAGGTATCCTTGCCCCAAAGTCGAGTTGTGTTCATGACTCACTGAAAGGAATCATGGGCATCCGTTAATCACTTCCCATCGGTATAAAGAACTGCAATGGCACGAAGCTTATTTTTTTCTCATTCCTGTTTTCAACATATAAATTTTAAGGGCTGAATTATGGATTCTACTCTCTTTGAAATGTGTCCTTGTGTCTCTCTCGAAACTCAATAATCTAGAAGCAATGAACACAAAACAGCATTAGCTAACCTGCAGTAAATACTTGGATTACCGTCATTATCTCATTTGCTTTATTGTGGTTGAGTGATGAATTACGCATCTCCGAGTGCACCCTTTCCATTCTGCAGTTGTGTCCTCTGGGCTTTTTCCTCAGGGGCCCTCTCAGACGGTACAAACAATAACCATGAAGCCCATCAGTTTTCATTGCTCTGACACATAACAGACAGCGAAATTTCAGTGCCTTTTTTACTCACTAGACATAGCAGGTCTGATGTAAAAATTATATTTCTTTACATGTTTGTCTTATAATCTCACAGGTCTCTTAGTTCCTTACATTATTTTATAACACCTGTTTCCTGTGGAGTTATCCTAACTCGTTCCCAATCTCTATCTCCCAATTTAAGATAACTTAAAAATAAAACAAATATAACAGGTGAGTATCTAAGTAAATAATTTTTGTCAATCAATTCTTAAACAATTTATTTCTTTCTTTACATTGGATGTTTGTAGTAATCATGTAGTAATCTCTTTATCCAGGTAAATTCATCTGACACTTTTAAGATACTAATTCAAAGTGTGTTTGATTTCAAAAACTTCCAAACCCCATATGAGGCCTTTGCTGAGATTGCAGTGATTCGCATTCTATGCTGAGTGTTTGTGACAGTGGCCATGCACGCCAACACTTCCCATGAGGAGGCATGACCCTGTGAGCCACAGGCTCTGTAGGAATAAGTGACATCCAGATGACAAACAGGGCTGTGCCATTGTGCAAAAGAAAACCGCTATCATGCAGCACAACTTTCATCCAGGAGAAACAAAACTCCAAAGGTGCATAAAATGATGAGTGTGGCTGAATATCTCTCCGATGAGTGTGCATAAAATGATGAGCATGGCTGAATATCTCTCCAATGAGCGTGGATGAATATCTCTCCATTTATAACCAGAGGCATGAACAGCATTTCCCACACATTAGATGTGATCATTAAAATGTGACCCTGCTGTCACGGCACTGCTCAATCAGGCCGCCTGGCAGTGCAGGTTAGCACAGCCTTTGGCGCTGGACAATTGCTGGCAGGGCAGCATGTGCATTCTCCTCCTGACCCAGCATTTACACTCCTTGGAATTTACCCTGAAATGTTTAGCGATGCAAAACACACGCGCGTGGGATGCCTCACTGAAGAAAGGCTTAAGTGCCAATATTCTAAAGAGCAGTAATGCTCATAGCCAGAGAGTAGCTGAGTAAACTGATGACAGCCATGCAGTGAGGCACTGTGCAGATCCAGGCCAGAGCCGGGGTGAACCCCACAGCAGGTGTGGGGTCATTCACACACATACGTGTTGTCACACACACATTCACACACACAAAGAAATCAGAAACCAGGAGGGAGGCATGTGGCAACCGGATGGGGAACGTGCAGGGAGATGCAGACAGGATCCCTGCGCACTGCTGTGTACAGATGAGCCATGCTGCATGCTCGTGCGTGTGCCAGACTCGTTGAAACGAGCGGAGGAGCTCTCAGCTGCAGCTTCTGCCTGCAGCACTGCTCGGCGAAGGCTGTTTGTGGCATCTGCTCTGGTGCATGCGCACAGGGGTCACGGATCCACGTGTACCTGTCACTAGTGTGCGGAGGATGTAGTCAACTCAATGGCAGACTGAGGGGTCAGCTTCTGCCCGAGGGTGTGCTTACTCCCAGAGGGGATCTGAGAACCTGTGTTTGCATCTAAGCATCTCAGGGTCTTGGAAGTTCAGAGCGTCTGCTGCTTACCAGAGCGGGGCTGTCATCATGTCCTGGAGAGGCAAATTGCAAACGCGAACCTTGACACGGAATATCCAATATTTGAAAAGCAATTGCATTCACTAGGATTTGAGTTTAATGTTCTAAATTATTTGACTAACAGTAAACATAAGGTCCCCCCCCTTTTTTTTGCCTATGATTGTTTTTGTAATGTGAATCTGTAGCAATAAGATTTGGATAACTAAACTCAAATATGTTAACAATACAGAAAGATAATAATAGAGAAATGCTTCCCCTTTAATGGTAGATTGTAGTCTCTAAAAATGGTTCTTACCCCTCTATGGCAATAGAGGAGTATCCTTCATCTAGAAGTTATTTATTTTGCGTTTGCTTGGTTCAGTGGTTGGAACGCCTCCAGGTCACTTTCTCTGCTCTCTGTAGTAGTCGAGGCTGAAGGCACGGGGAGCGAACGCAGTCTTTGCAGGTATGAGCCAGCTTGCCTGGGAAGCCTTCAGGACTGGGGTCACCTGCTGTCGCACCAAGGTCTGATCCACGCAGTCTGCAGAGCTCTGCCAGGAGACTCAGTTCACCATGCTAACCCCGAACACGCCCAGTGCCACAAAGTGGCCTTGCTATCACCATCGGACAGAGCCATGGATACAGCCTGCGCATTGGCCAGGTGGTGCACTGCTCTCTGGGAAGTGGGGAGGTCACTGTGTCACCTCCTTTATGATGTCACTAGCGGTGTACATTTGCTTGCTGATACCACCGAGTTGGTCAGAGTGGGATTATTGCCAGCTTATTTATCTATATAGATGCGATAATTATTTAGATGATTCAGAGCAAGCAGAAACTAATTCTCCAAAAATTATCAGAACAATTTTAGGTATTGTAAATATCTCTTTACTACTAAAACTTATGATTTTGTATGGCTAAAATATATTTAACTTTGCCTTTATTCATACACACATACATACATATATATTTGGGGGGAATGTCATAATCTTTGATCCATGAAGCAGTTTAATAAGAGGACCAGCGACGGGTCACTTTTCCCTATCTCCCTGCCTGCCTGCCTATCTCCCTATCATCTATCTTCAATCTGCATTAAGAGCCTGGTAAGCCATCACCCAAAACAACTTAGACCTTCTGTGAAAACAATGCTCGTTTAATTGTAACCAGCATATAGTTCCCCACTGACAGCAGACACCTTTTGGAATTCTGAATTCTCCAAGTCTTAAATTTGCTATTTATTTGAGTTCAAAGGTATTTCACACTCATTACTTTTGGTAAGATACTAAATGAAGAGAATATGAAAACCACATATTAAAATCAAACCTTGTATTTCCTCATTCATTTTTTCCCACACAACATTCATTAGGTACTTATTTTTATAATTGCAGATAAAGAACTACACTTATAAAATAGGAGTTAAAATGACTGTCTCAGAGAAAAAGACTAACTTGAGACAATATCGAATTCATACTAACCTTCTGGAACTCAATTCCAGAACAATAATCAAGCGAATGACTGTTGTGCACATGTCCCCCAAGGAAAGGGGGACATTCAACATTAGAAAGGATCATTACTTGAGCTGTCAGTCAAACGATGCCTTATGGAGGAATTTGTATGTTTCTTGGGATTCACACTAATTTCATCTTATTTTAAGGGGCCTCAATACATTTGGAGGAGTAGGGTCAGAAGGAAGGCAAGTGCAGGAAAGAGGATATAAGAAGTGTATGTGCATGGCCTGGAGGGTCTTGGATAGCAACATTCAACCAAACCAAGAAGATTATGGTGCTGCAGTTAGACACACTTTATTATTATTTAAACATATAAACTTAAGGAAGAGGTGAATCAGACACACAGAAGGAACTGTGTTCATGCTACTGCATCAAGAAGAGGGTGTCTTGTAGCAGCACTCCTGAGAGGTGAGGGACAGGGCAGGGACGCAGAGCAGGGTTGCGGGGCAGCACACACAGGGGTGTCTTCAGAGAGCTGCTGTAGGCTGCACCCTGGTGAAATGGGACAATGGAGGCTCAAACATCAGAAATGCTCAGGAAAATAGATTTAATAATGCTGCAGCACGGACCAGGGCATAACACTGCTTTCCTGGACAGTGTGGAGCAGAATCCCCAGCAATTTATACCTCCAGGAGGTTGTAATCGATCACAAATGGAGAGAACAAAGACAAGGATCACGTGCATCTTCACAATAGTCTCACTATCAATAGCTCCCGGGGGATGAGAAAGACAAGGGTTAAAGGCTCTCCACTAGGCTCTCACTCTATCAGGGCTCCAGAGCTCAGGGGAAATGTAAAGAGATTCTTAGCCCTTAACCAAGTGAACCCTGAAATGTGAAGTGGAGTGTGTTAGGCCGGCTAGGGGCAGGGCTTCAGTTAGCCCACACTTCACAGCAGCATGGTCCCTGGCTGGGGGCGTGCCTTCAGCCAAAGACACTGAGGCCATGCCTGCTGGCTAAGGGGCAGGGCAAAGGGCAACTTGCCCGTGAAAATAACAGCCAATTGGGATGCTGGCGGACAAGCTCCAAAGGACTGATGGGCCCACCAGCCAGTCTCTGAAGGACCAACCCCATCATAAACTTCCAGTTAGCTGGCAAAACCAGCTGCCCGGAAAACGTCCAATGCCATTTTCCCTGCCTGCCATTCTGGCCTGCTGCTGCTTCTTTACCATGCCCGCCCTCATCATGGCGGCGCAGGTGAAATTGCCCCGAGAGCAACAAATCCCAATAAACATCTCCGCCTGAATTTACACCAGTATCATTATCCTTTTTTCTGATTTTACAGAGTGTCTCTGAGGAAACCTCCTGTAAAGTAAGGGAAGGAGATTTTTTATTGTATTCAGAGAGTTCCACACTCCCACCTTTAATGCTTCATTATCTAAGTTTATCTTTAAACTATAAAGCTTTACCTTCTTGCTTTACTACTTTATACAATACCATAATTTTAGCTGCCATTTTCTTCCCCCAGTTGCTTCTAGAGTGGAACTAACTGTCTTATGCAAAGGGCTGGGGGGGGGGCAAGCATGGAAGCATCAAGCAAATTAACAGCATAATTCCTATAAATCCTACCCTTGAGACCCTCACAGGTTTGGACAGGTTGATTTTCTATTATTGCTGGCCATGCTTTAACCATTTGCTCTAACAGTTTGTAATCAAATAATATAGGTTTCATATAAATAGGAGGTCTGTAACCCCACATACCATCCTGTGCCCCAGTTACTATGATTCTCTGAGGTGGCCATTCATCTTTACCCCAAGTTTGTTGACCTACTAGATTAAGTTTGTCTCCAATGGCTCTGCTTTTTCTTTTTCTTTTCCTTGACCCTAAGTCCTCATACAAGAGAATCCCTAGGTCTCTTCCTGTCTGCTCTGGCAGTAGGAAAAATTCATATCTAATAATCCCAATAGCACATGTACCCCTCCAGTTTGCTGATAGGTGGGTATACACCCTTTATCCACAGATCCAAAATAACCCATCTGGTACTTTCCAATCAGATGAGGTTAGATTGCCCCAGAATTTATGGATCTCAAGAATGCTCCTTCTAGCCTGGTACAGTTTGAAAGAGTTTGTTTTCCCTCAGGACAATAAACATGTGACAACAGCTGTCCTTAGTCTGTATGGGTTGTTTGCCCCAATCAACTAGGTCTGTTAGGCTACCGTGTGGCATTTCAAAACAGTGTTCGGTTATAAGTGGTCTCTCCAACATCCTATGTATGCTGGGACCCATAGATACCTTGTATTTCTTCCCAAGAATTTCTAAAGTGAGACTCCAGCTCTGGGGTCTTTTGCTCTCTGAAACAACATGAGTCTGGTCCATTGTAGTAAGGAATAAGCATCCAAGCTTCTTTATATCCAAGGTCACTTCTCTTTTGTTTCCTTTGCAGACCAAGCAATTATTAACTCCAAGGCTTTTGGCTATTTTCTTAGCCAAGTCCAAAAACAAATTTTTTTCCTAGGAAGGGAAGGTTAAGATTTGGACTTAAACCCTCATATAGTCTATCAGCAGGGCTTGTAACCATAGGACCTGGGGTGATCAGCTCTGGAGGACCATCAATATAACCTTGTGGTTCCCTTTTACTGAAATCATGTAGCTCTTCTTGAGCACAGGATCTAATGGCCAGCAATACCAAGCTCCTCTGATGATTGATCACCAGTCCAACCCTGGGTGATCCTCTTTGCTAATTTGAGTCATATGAATTCTGAATTTTTCCCAGCCAACAAGTGATCACAAAATTATAACAATTTTCTAATGGGGAAGGACCCATATGCATTTCAGTAATGCTTCTGTCTTCACAAAAGATCAATGCAATAGGTGGAGTGTACAGTGGATAATGGCTAAGAGTTAGTTTTAATGACAAGCAATTGTGTGTGGTAACTATACTGAGCATTCGTTAAGTTTTGCCATCATACTTTAAACTAATCAACTTAATAACACCAATCAAACCCTATAAATCCTATACAAGCAAAACAGAGAAGTACAAATAAAATTCTGTTATAAGAGTCCAATCCTCAGGGGTCATTGTCACCAGTTCCGTACCAAAAACCAAGTCAGTAGCAAAGGACGACAATGCATTTCAGTGTAAGAACTATCTTAGTAAAAGAGCCCAGTTGTCCTGCTGGGCAGTTAATCTCTGCATACCCGGATCACCCAGGCTTAGCGTGATTGAAGCACAGTTGCTATTTCCTCAAGCTCAGTGGTGTTCAGTCTGGTCAGCTTCCAAGGCACCCAGGGCAGGGCTGTTGTCCTTCTGATCCTCAAGCTGGTCTGGTGTCTCCTTCTTTTGGATGGTCACCTTTAGGGGTATGTTGGGTCTGGAGTGCATTCCTAGTCAGCAGCTGTGGGCTTGAGCCTGGTATAATGAGTCCACAGGCCTAGTTCTGTAATTTTTATTGCAGCAGGGGTGGACAGAACAACAGCGAACAGGCCCCTTTGAAGAGGTTTAAGGGCTGGACATTTCATTCCTCAACCCAGACTAAATCTCCTGGTTTAAAAGAATGTATATCTGTAGCCAAACTCACTGGCAACCTTTCTCTGACCCATCATTCACCTGTGTCTGTCCCCTAACATTCCCCCTTCAAGGACTTTGTGTCCCTAAATTCTTTTAAGGTATTAAGCATTGACTCATTTTGGCTGTGTCCTGCTGAAAGTGGACAAAGTTAGGGGAATTGACCCAAAAGTCCTTGTTCTCCATCAGCTGGAGCATGGAGAATTAAGAGTATTTAGTATCAGGGCAGTCCAGAGGTCCATGGTGGGTGACTGGATGAGGTGTGCATAGGCAGGGATCATGCTAAGATGACAATAAACAAGACAGCAAAGCATTTTTTTGTAAACAATTAGCACAAAAATAATCGATATTATTGGCTGGTCTCTGAAAACCATAAAGATGGTAACTCATCAAAGCTTTAGAAGGGATCCACATGTCCTAGTGAATGGGAGCCAGTAAAGGCTTTAGAAACGTAAGCATGGCATGGAGGGAATGCAAGATGGTGAGCTGCAGGAAGGCTGCTTCTCATTTGGCTCCATGACCAGAGGAAAAAGCTCCAGGACAGCTCTATTGATATGAGGTGCATTTTGGGGAAAATCATAACTGGAACACACTGCTAGTTAGAGGAGATTTTTGGAAGATCAGAGATTTGGGTTCAGCAAGCAGAAAAGGGGGATTATATCTATCCCAGCCTCGACAGAGCAGCAGTAGTTGCAAACACCATTGCTCCCAATGAATAAGAGAATGGGGAGAGCTGAATAATAACAGGTGACCTGATCTGCTGCAGAGAAGCAGGGTGCTATAAAGAACGGTGTGTTAGGCTCAACTAGAGATACCCCTACTGCACCTCCTCTGTGTAAGGGGAGAAAACATCTCTCAACTGACTGCAAAAGGGGAAATCATTCACAGATTGAGGGTGAAAGGATGGGAAAAAATCTACCATGCATATATACAGCCCAAGAAAGCAAGCTAGTGTTGCAATACTTATATCCAACAAAGTAGATTTCAAACATAAATTAATCACAAGAGATAAAGAAGGTCACTACATATTAGTAAAGGGAACATTACAACATGAAAATATAACCATACTAAATGTATACTCTCTAAAAAATACTCCCAAATATGTGAAAAAATTACTCCATGACATAAAACCACTTGTGGACCTCAACACAATAATACTAGGAGACTTCAACACTCTGTCACCAATAGATCATCAAGGTAAAAGAACAATAAAGAAATATTCATCCTAAACAACTCCATAAATCAAATGGACTTAACAGACATCTATAGAATATTCCACCCCAAATCAGAAGAAGGTGAATACACCTTCTTCTCAGCAGCACATGGATCCTTCTCCAAAACAGACCATATTCCAGTTCACAAAGGAAATCTCAGCAAACAGTAAAAAGTAGATATTATTGTATGTATCCTATCAGACCAAAATGTCATGACCCTAACAATTAACAGCAAAAATCATAACAGAAAACACACATATACATGGTGATTGAATAATACCCTATTAAATGAGGAACGGATACAAGAAGACATGACAGCAGAAATCAAGAAATTCTTGGAAGAGTGAGAATGAAGACACAACATATCAAAATGTCTGGGACACCATGAAATTACTCCTAAGGAAAAAATTTATAGCACTTAGTGTCCACATTGAAAAGGAGGAGAGATAAAAAAAAATAAGATTATGATGCACCTCAAAAAACAAAAGGAAGAACAATCTAATCCCAAAGCCAGCAGAAGACAGGAAATAATCAAGATCACAGCTGAAATCAATAAAATTGAGAACAAAAAAACAATGAAGAATCGATGAAACAAAGCTGGTACTTTGAAAGAATAAATAAAATTGATGAACTCCTAGCCGATCTCACTAAAAGAAGGAGGGAAATAAAGCAAATCAATAAAATCACCAATGAGAAGGGAGCAATCACCACTGACCCCATGGAAATCCAACAAATTATGAGAACATAATTTGAAAAACTATACACCTCTCAGATAATCTGGAAGACATGGACAGATTTCTAGACATACATTACTATCCTAAATTGATGCAAGAAGATATTGAGATCCTAAACAACCCAGTAAGAGACACTGAAATTCATACAGCAATTTAAAACCTGCCAAAGAAGAAAAGCCCAGAACCTGACGGATTCCACACTGAATTTTACCACACCAATGAAGAGGAGCTAACACCTCTCCTTATTAAGCTACTCCAAGAAACTGAAAAGGAGGGACCTCTCCCAAACACTTTTTATGAAGAAACCATAACTCTGATACCAAAACCTAACAAAGACACATCAAAAAAGTAAACTACCAATATCCCTGATGAACATTGATGCAAAAATCCTTAATAAAGTTCTAGCAAACCGTATTCAAACACACATCAATAGATAATTCACCATGATCAAGTGGGCTTCAATCCAGGTGTGCAAGGCTGCTTCAACATCTGCAAATCAATAAATGTAATTCATCACATGAGCGAAATTAAGGTCAAAAACCATATGATCATCTCAATTGATGCAGAAAAGGCCTTCAATAAAACTCAGCATCCATTCATGATCAAAAATCTAGAGAAGATAGGGATCAAAGGAACTTGTCTAAACTATGTAAAGTCCATATATTTCAAATCGTCAGCTAATATAATACTAAATGGAGAAAAGCTGAAAGCATTTCCACTAAACTCAGAAACAAGAAAAGGCTGTCCATTCTCACCACTTTTATTCAATATAATTCTTGAGACCCTAGATGTAGCAATCAGACAAGAGAAGGAAATCAAAGGGATAGGAATAGGAAGTCAAACTATCCCTTTTTGCTTATGAAATGATCCTATATCTGGAAGATGCAAAAATTCTACATGTCTGGTAGAATTGTCACTGCTTGAGCTTATAAATAGATTTAGCAAAATGACAGGCTACAAGATCAAAACCCACAAATAAATAGCTGTTCTATACACTAACAATAATAGGGCAGGAGAAGAAATCAGGAAATCAGTCCCATTCATAATAACCTCAAAAAGAATAAAATACTTGGGAATGAATCAAACAAGGAAGTAAAAGACTTCCCATAATAAAAATTATCAGACACCGAAGAAAGAAATCCAAGAAGATGTGAGAAGATGGAAAGATGCTCCATGCTCTTGGATAGGCAGAATTAATATAATTAAAATGGCCATTCTGCCAAAAGCACTATATATATTCAATGCAATCCCTATCAAGATACCAATGATATTATTTACAGATATAGAAAATGCAATTCTCAAATTCATTTGGAACAAGAAACTCAGAATGGCTAAAACATTAATTACTAAGCAAGTATGATGAAACAGGAGGTTTCACAATACTAAATCTAAAACGACACTATAGAGCTGTAGTAACAAATAAAAGCATGGTACTGGTATCAGAATAGGAATGAAGACCGATGGGATAGAATAGAAGACCCTGAACAAACCCACAAATCTTTAAACATCTGATCTTTGACAAAAGAGGGCCAAAATATAACATGGAGGAATGACAGCCTATTTAACAAATGGTGCTGGACAAACTGGACAGTCACCTGCATAAAGTTGACATTAGATCCTTATCTCTCACCTTGATCAAAAATCAAGTCTAAATGGATCAAGGAACTAGGAATTAAACCAGCTACCATACAACTATTAGAAGAAAAGTTAGGACCAACACTCCAGCATTTGGGAGTAGGCAAAGACTTTCTCAACATGACTCCTAAGGTGAAATAATTAAAGTAAAAAATCAATGAGTGGGATGCCATTAAGCTAAAAAGCTTTTGCACAGCTAAGGAATTGGTCAAAATTGTCAAGAGACATCCTATAGAAATAGGAGATAATCATGGCCTGTGATTCTTTTGAAAGGGGACTAATATATAAAATTTACAAAGTACTCAAAAAACTTAATATCAAACCCACAAAAAATTCAATTAATAATAAATAGGTCAAAGAGCTGAATAGAAACTTCTCAACAGAGAAGATTGAGTAAGCCAATGAATATATGAGAAAGTATTCTAAATCACTAGTAAATAATCAGAGAAATGCAAATGAAAACTACATTAAGATTTCACCTCACTCCAGTCAGATTGGCAGAAATGAAGAATACAAACAATAGCAGATGCTGGAGGGGTTGTGGCGAAATAGGAACACTAGCACACTGTTGGTAGAACTGCAGACTGGTATAGCTGCTCTGGAAAGCAGTGTGGAGACTCCTCAAAAAATTAGGGATGGACCCACCATATGATCCAGCTATTCCTCTTCTGTGTATTTTTCCAGAGGAGTTAGAATCGGCACATTATAGTGACACAGCAAAATGTAAGTTCATAACAGCTTAATTTACAATAGCTAAATTATGGAACCAAAAGATTATCAGAGACACAATCTCTCACTGGATGAATGTATCCAAAACCTGTGGTATATACATACCATGGAATTCTACTCAGCAATTAGAAACAATGAGATTGCAACATTTGAAGGTAAATTGATGGTGATGGAAGAAATCATGCTGAGCATAGTTGGCCAAACCCAGAGAGTCAGGGGTTGAATGAACGTTTTCATTCATTTGAGGAGGCTGGAGCTAAACACAGGCCTCTGTGAAAGGTAGTCAATCTCATGTATTAGACCCAACAAAGATATAGCAACACATAATCTAGGGCAATCATAGATGTATATTGGGGAGGAGGGGGAATGGGCAGGTGGGGAAAGGGTAAGAGAGGGAGGATAGAGGGTAACTCTGGTTTAAGAATATATGCATATCATATTGTTAGTTTATAAGCATTTACGATTGTATAATAACTCAATTTCTTAATAAAAATAAAAAAGAAACATTAGCAAAGTTATTAGAAACATGCACAATGTTTAGTTTCTCATAAAGCAATAGGTATAGGGACAATACTGGGGTTAGGTAATCATGCCAGTAAACACAGAAACCTAGATCAAGCCAAGAAGACTTTTAAGTCCCAAAGTTGACCTAGAAAGATTGTGTCTGACAATCTTTTGTGAAAGCAATTAGGCACACCTAAGAACCTTTTCTTTATAGCTTCCACCTTTACCTTTGGTAGGACTGGGACACGTGCACATCTTAAGATGCACTAAAGTACTTCTGTCTTTTACTTTAAATGTCTGTGCGTGGCTGTGTCTGGATTGCACTCTCCTGCCAGATGCTAAAGACCAAGTTGGCCAAACTGACCTTGTCCCAATTTGTTATTAAACAGTCAACAGAAACCTTTTAGGGGAAAACTCATTAGAAGTTTTTTAGCTCCCCTAGCTTTCCTCTATCAGTGCCATCTGCAGGATAAGTCAAGGTCCTGATGACCCCATGTGGCTTCTCTGGGAAGCATCAGGGATGTCTCCCATTCTTTGTGACCCTCCTTCTGCAGTGTGCACTAGCCAATCTTTCCTCTTCTCTAGAGTCTCCTGGCCTCCCTGGTTGGGAAGTCATGTGGCCTAGAGTGGCAACGACCTTAGAGAATTCCCATTGTTTCCCAAGTCCTGGCTGATCTTTAAGGGCAATTGCCAAAACACTGACCTTTCTTTGGCCCTTTTATTTTTTGACTTTAGTTTTTACATTCTGGTTTTAAACATCCAGCAGTCCAGTTTTACCAATCCCAAAGTAGGAGTACTAGGTTTTAATGCTAATGTTTATAATTTCATAGCTTTTTACCCTTTAATTCGGGTTTAGCATTAGTACTGGAAGTTAACCTTCTATCCTGTTTGTCATGCACATGCCAGTTTATCTCAAATTAGCTCCCGTTATTATTACAAAAGCACCCAGACAACAGTAGTTACATTTTATAAGGAAAAAACAAATTAACAAAGAGCAAAAACATGTAATGGCCATGAGTCAGGGAAAATAACTGGACTAATTGCAATCCTTTACTTAGTTATATTATGTCCCTCATTTATTTTTAGATTATAGAAATCTGTATAACAAGAACCTATTAAATATGACTCTAAAAGGTTTACTTTAGCCTATTCTGGAATCACCCTAACATGGAGTAAGGTGGGAGACTTGAGTCTTATCTCAGGCAAGAATGGGCTCTTAATAAACTTTTAGGAAAAGCATCCTTGCTCAGGAGCTGATCTTTATATCTTTAAAATATCATTTTTTCAGTTTACACCATACATTACATCTGAAATGTGAATCAAAGAAAGACTCAGAGAGCTCTTAAACAAATTATACTCTCCCTATTACCTTTTAAAAATCCATTTAGACTTCTGTTTTAATGTAGAGTAATATAAAATTTTATATATAACTTATTGATAACAGGTTACCTTTATCTAGTCACAAAACATCGGATGACATAAATACCAAAAAATGGTTATTCTTACATAAATTTGAAGGAGACTATAGTTTGGAAATTTGATAAAATGTTTTCCTAAGCTTTACATTTTCAAAGGTTTGTATGCTTGGAGAAGGAAAAACATAAATGCATATAGCATTCGGAGAAGACTGCATTACATAGACATTTTTACATTAATTAAGTTCAGGTTTAAATTTTAAGTAAACTTTAGAATCCATATTATAAGGTAACAATAATCATGGGTCGGCATAGGTTACAGATACTGACAAAGATCAAAAAATAATTTTAAATCTGCAATACGGTTAAATCTTATACATTTAGGAAACAGTGTTAGTGATTGGAAATTGGCTTAGTCAAGGTGAATAAAAATAAGCCAGGTCTTTTAATGCCAATATGGTCTTTTATATCTGATACTACATACAGGAGAAAGCAGTATTGATCACCTTGTTATAAACCTATATGTGCCTTTACATAGTATTTAGATAAGGTTTCTATTAGTATGGTCTTCAGATTATACCTATTTCTGATATATATATATATATATACACACACACACACACACACACACACACACACACACACCATGCTGCAGTAACTTAAAACAGCAGTTGTTTATTCAGCAAGTTATGAGGCAATTATTTAAAACTTTAAAATAAATACACATGCCCTAATTTTAAGACTTAGCTTCCTAAGTAATAAAATTTAACAGACACAAGGAAATTACCTTGATAGATGGCAGAAGATCAGTGTTTTAAGAAACCCTTGTTACTTTAACATATAGAGAACCGGATTCTGCCTTACAGAAGTGAGCACCGAACCTCAGGAGAAGCCTTGAGCACGTTTAATGGACATGCCAGTTGCAGTCAGCTCAGCCACGCAGCACGCTTCCGAGGTTTACTCTCCATGAGCCCTTTGCGGCTTACTTACACACTCAACTTATTTTTCCTGGCATACAATTTTTTGTAAGCATTTCTTCTTTACATTTCCCATACTAAAATGTATTTCTATGCCTATAACTTTCTTATTTTTTAGCTGCTGATCCCTTTATTAAAATTTACATTCAGAAGCAATTCTTATAAAATTTCCTAACTCTTAATTGCTTCTTTTAACACAATCAAATACCTTATTATTTACAGTACTTTCATTGAAGCATAGCTGAAATCTTCTGTGCTCTTTATGTATCCAATTTTATCTGTTACAATTTAAACTCTTAGTAACCTTGTACCTGGTGAAGATCCAGAAGCAAAGCAATTTTAAACTCTTTCTTAAAATTAATTTGTGGGGCTGGAGCGGTGGCTCAGTGGTTTCAGCGCTTGCCTGGCAAGCACGAGGACCCGGGTTCAAACCCCAGCACCATGTACACAACTGAGTGTTGGAGCAACAAAGGCCATGTGAAAAACTAAATAAAGTTATTTCTCTCTTTCTGTCTCTCTCACTGTCCCTCTCTCTTTAAAAAAAAAAAAATTAATTTGTAAAAGCACATTTAATAAACCCAAAATATATATGTATAACAGATATATATCACCTTATAGAATTTAAGAAATCTAAGAGTACTTGAATTTATATTAAGAATTGATATTTTAGCATTTCAACCTTGTAAATTAAGCACATATCCCCTTTAACAAACTCGTTTATTAAGATTCATCTTAATTATGTTAAATCTAATTTACTCATATTTAGGTGTTTACTTTAGGTGATCCACAAAAATCAAGACTTCACTTCCCTGCTGAAGAGAGAGAAAGAATTAAAAAAAAAAAAAACCTACAAGCAATTATTTTTTAAACATTTTATAGAAACCAAGAATTTATTTGGCTAGCCATAAAAGTGGTCCACTTCATGCTTGAATATAGCTCTTGCTGTTTCACTGTTTTATTTTTTTTTAAAGAAGCAACTTTATTTAGTTTTTCACGTGGCTTTCTTTTGTTGCTCCAACACTTCGTTGTGTACGTGGTGCTGGGGTTTGAACTCATGTACTCGGGCATACCAGGCAAGCGCCGTAACCTCTGAGCCACCGCTCTAGCCCTACAGCTTTATTTTTAAATAAAAATTTTTTTTCAGGACAAATGCTTAGTAATCTGGCTATATGTAAGTCAATAATTTCCAAGACACCTTTACTCTCACCGATTTAGATTAGCCCTTTTAGCTACAGTCACATGAACTAAAAGGCATTTGGATCTATTATGAGTACTTACTGATCTATAAGCCAATTGGTGGGTACACAACATAAAATAGAAAACAAATTTGTAGCTTCTTAATAGGTCTTAGATCTCCACTACATAGCTACATGTTTTTTATAGTGTCTATTAGATTTAACCCTTTAGAAATTAAAACAGAACCCAACATAGATTTTTATATTATGACTTAAACCTCATGGAATAATAAGTTAGGACTCATTTGGACTTTGTAACACAAAGCTGTGGTGCCACAAATAACTTTCTAGTCATTTCTGAATCTACTGCAAAAATTAAAACATCATTTCCCTCCATTTGGGAGTTTTTGACACCAATGCCCCCTCTTTGAGAGCCCCTGATACTGACAGTCATTCCATACCAAAGGTTGGCCATGGTAAATCACAGGAAGCATGTACCTTCTGTTGGGTGGGCTGTGATCCCATAGTCACCATTAAAATCTTTAAGAGTTTTTAACATGTACTCGAAAGAAGTTAAGTTCACACTGCGTGCCTCCCCCTTTCCATTCTGCATCGGTGCTGCTCACTTTTACAAACCTTTATACAGATTTAGTCAGAGCAAAGTTTCTATACTGCCCCAACTGCAAATTCCAAAACCAAAGGAGTCGGTTTTCCTCTGCTCACTGACCCTCAACAGAAACTACTCAGGCGAATCCCCAGGCTCTTTTCAGCTCCAATTCCTCTTGAAGGTTACTCAGGGACCCTCAGAGGTTGAACGAGCCTCTCTTACGCCTGCTTTGGCCTCAGAGGGGAAGTCAGGTAGCTACACTGGCGCACCCAGGCCCTTACTGTTCAGTCGGGCGGTGCTCCTAGTCCATACTCCTGGCTCCTGGACTTTGTGTGCTCTGCTGAGTTTCAGGGCTGCTGCAGGGAGCTGGAAGAGATGCTTCCCCTACAAGCAAAGTTGCCCATAGTGCACCAAGCGGAAGTTTCATCCTTCAGCATCCTTGAAAGGCCAGACCCCAAAATCAAGAGAGGCAGAAAAGCCACCTTCACCTCCACAGTCTCAACTGGGGTGCCAGGATTAAATGGGACAAAGCAGGCTCAGACACCAGAGAAGTGTTCAGGAAAACAGATTTAATAAAGGCTGCAGTATGGACCAGGGCAAAGGCTGCTCTCCTGGAAGTGTGGAGCAGAAACCCTATCATTTTATACCTTCAGGCAGTTGTAACTGATTACATCTGCAAGGCAGCCTTGCCATCAATAGCTCCCCAGGGAAGGATGAGAAAGGCTCACTCTGTCAGGACTCCAGAGCTCAGGGGGAAATGTAAACACAGGGATTCCTTAGCTCTTAACCAGGTGAACCCAAAATGTGGAGGGAGTGTTTCTGAAGAAGCCTCCTGTGAGGGAGGGAGCTGTGTGTTTATTATATTCAGAGCGTTTTCCCTCATTCCATATTTGCAGGGAGATCTTCTTCCACACTGGAGAACAGCAGGATGCTGGAGCCCAGGAAGCTGAGCCCTGGAGTCACAGGGTTGTAAGCTCACAAGTTATCACGTAGGCAACGTGTTGTCAGAGGGGAGCACATCCTGGACTCCAGAGCAGAAGCGGGGAGCAGAAGAAAGCATCCTGGGGATACCGAGGTCAGGCTGTGGTGACCAGCTGCACAGGACGTTGGGAGTTCTGCTCTTCTCCCTCCAAAAGAGGAGGGATCCCGGCCTGATTACATCCTTATGTTGTGTGCATGTATGAATACTTAGCAACACGTTCCACCACTACATACAGCTGTTCTGCACCAATGAAGGAATGTGGAAACAGGAGAAAGAAGTTCTGGGAGGTCAACACATGGGGACACCATCTTGAAAACTGGGAATGAACAGTGGGATGGGACTCTGTGAAGCCTACCTTGTTGTGGCATGTCCACATCTTAAAACTCAAGGGATTTCACAGGTGAAGCCCCTTAGTATGCAGCGGGGCTGAGGGGGCAGTTCATGCTTCACTCACCTTGCAGAGCACAGGACTCACCTAAATCAGGCCACCTGTGCTCAGCTGCAGCCGCAGGCTCAGAGGCTACAGGGGCCTCACCATGCAAGCGCCTCCTCTGGGTTCTGCCCATCAAGTCTGGGGCCAGCCTGCCGGGATGGAGACATGGCAGGCTTACCTTCCTGTGGACCTGGTCCATGATGACAGTAATTGCAAATGGTGCTTCAAGGTTTCTAACAACCACATTTATGCTGAGCAGAACTGACCTCCAAGAGCTGCCAGAGACAGCTAGTGGGACAGCAGCCCTCAGACCCTTCCTCCTCAAAGTCCAAAGGACTTTAGAAGTCATCCAGTAGGAACGTGGGTATTAATGTACTGTTTCCTAGAGGGCTTTTTAAAATTATTAAGTAATAAACAATGATATCCCCATCAAAATGCATAGCACATGATTTTGACCAAACATTGTAATATTTAATGGATTTAATTACCATAAAATCTTTCATATGGATGCTTCTGTATTTGCTTCACCTTGATATAACACGCATTAGTGATTGACTAATCATGACTCATGAAAATTTTTAGTTTAATCAAAAAATAGTCGTTTTCAGATTAAAAGTTGCTTTTCAGCAGATAATGTTTCCTGAGAAAGATTAAAGTTTCATTTATTAGGACACTGAATGGAATTTTAATATGAATTTAGCAAAGATGATTCATAATTATCTACTGATTATGCAAAATGATGAATTTCAGAATTGCAAAAAATAAGCTAGCTGCCTGCTACCTCCCAAGCCATGCCCCTGTTCCCCGTGATCTCATTCTTTTTCCGCTGTGAGGCTCACGGAAGACCTTTCAAATAAAACCACCACTGTACGGAAATTCCCCTTGGCACTGAGCGAAGAATGGCGTTTGGCTGCATGGGGCTGGTGATTTAATTAGTGAGGCGGCAGTCGCTGCAGTGCCTTTGCTTCTCCTCCGTGGATTTAACGAAGGCACTGGGTTACTTTCCTGGAAACAAGCAACGCTTTGCAGGCCTCTGAGCACGCTCTGCCTGAGGCCGGGTCGGCTCCCAGATTCAATCTTTGGAGAGTAACAGACCCACAGACAAGGTCTGGGGACAAATAGGAACGGACAGTTGAAATAAAATTGGTGCAAAAATCAGAAAGTGGGTGTAAATTTAGGCACAGGTGCTCCTTCAGGTATGGGGGGGTTCAAAGAAAGGGGGGGTCACACCTAAGAGTGACCGAGCAAAACCTTTCCATTGGGATCCGGGGCTCTGAGCCAGATTCACCTGCTCCACCACAGTGAGGGCCGGCAGGGGAAGTGGCTCGCTTTCCGGCTGGGCAATGACTTTATAGTCCAGGCTGGAAGAG
>PVKS010008787.1:0-66797 GCA_004027875.1 Aplodontia rufa
TAGGTATTTTAGGAAAAATATAGGACCCAGAAGAAAGGAAAGGGATCAGGAGACAGGTGGAGGGAGACAGAGGGGTGCAGAGGGGTGGATACTGACCAAATTGTTTTGCTGTACTGTGTACCTAGGAATATGTGACAACAAATCCCACCGTTATGTAAAACTATAACAAAATAAAATAAGAAATAAGTTCTCCAAGCACACTCTGCTGGCTAGTGTTTCTAAGCACAAGGAGGTTGCTATGTGCCCTATGGAGAAAGTGTGTAAATTGATAAGCTTTGTCCGGGCAGGGACATGGTACTAATGCTCTAAGCATAATGCTAAGGAATTAACAACACGTAGTAATCAAAGTACCTTTACACAGAAACACACATAAAAAGGGTTATATGTCAAAATTCACAAGAACCTAATCCTGTATTTGCTCTAGGAGCAAATGATTCAGTATTGGCTAATTCAGTATCGTGCTAACTACATAGAACCACAAAAGAAGAAGAAAGGGGTAGAGAGGGGGATTATGAACGTGAATTGATTGTAACTCATCCGGAAGCAAGGTTCCCTACAGACATAAACACAGAACTGTTCTCAGCACTAAAGATCCAGTGTGTGGGTGGCCAGATTCAAAGATGGCATGTATGGCCAGGAGCTTCCTTCCACTGGGCGAATGCAGATCAGGTTCCAATCTGTGCTTTCACAATTATGAATTGTACATTCTGCTGTCATGTATAGCTAAAAAGAATCAACAAAAACGTAAATAAAAAGTAAAACATGGCTACTTAAGCTTTATATTAAGCAGTGTTATCCATGAAATCACAGGTTTGAAATGCTAATCGTACTACATTTTGAAGCCTCAAAATAAGTGCATCACTTTAAAAAGTGAAAATAAAATAATAAAAACTTAAAGAGAAAAGGAAAGGCAGACCAGACTCTCAGGAGAAAGGATGGAAGAGAAATAATACTCTACTGAGTGATGTTCAAAATTAAAGCTGTAGCTCTTCAGATCAAAAGTGTGCTTCTACTCTGGAGCAGAGTAGAAAGAGCTTCAGGCCCAGCTGTCTGGTCACAGAGCTGATGGCATTAAAATAAAGAGGTCTTGGCCATTTACATACATGGAACTGTCGTTCTGTCAGTAAATTACTTACAATAACTCATAAAACAGCTACTTGAGAGTAAGAGAGGACCGTCCAAGCATTACCAAGTGATTTGAAAGGAGTCTCCTTATTGGTGACAGTCATTGTCACAAGATGGAAGAGCAACTTCTCCGAAGAGCAGAAGTAAAAATCTGTTAATCTAGAATTTTGTTACCAAGTAATTGATTTTTCAAAAGAAAAGGCAATTTATTCAGCTTTTTATTATTTTACTGATACCTAAAGACCAGATTTTATATATGTGTGTGTGTACACACACAAACACACACACACACACACACAGAGACAGAGAGACAGACAGACAAGGAAATGTTTCTTTTTTGGGACCCATGGTTTCAGAAGTATTAATCCATCTACTGCTGACTCCAAAGCCCTGGATGGGATGTGAGGCAGAATATTCTGGCTGCTCAGCTCATGTTAAGGAAGGTGCAGAGAGAGCTCACCAGAGCTGAAATGCATACTCTGGAGGCACAGCCCCAAGGGCAGCCTCCTCCAGCCACACCCTACTGCTTAGAGTGACCCTGCTAATCCTGTCAGTTGATTAATCCACTCATTACTTTACAAGTCTCATAATCTAAAGGGTTCACTTATGAATGTTCTTGCATGGTCTCACATGAGCTTTAGGGGGTCACCTCATATAAAACCACAACAGAAGGAAAAAATAAAGGTATTTTTAGACATACAAAGACTAACAGAGTTTTCCAGGCACTAAGCCCTACTAAAAATTAGCACACATCTTCTCTGAGAAAGAATCTAGTCAAGGCAGAGGCCCCACCCCTAGGAACGACAATGAGCTCAGAAGGTAAAGTAGTAGCTTAACACATTCGATTTAAACAGGAGCATTTCTCTGAAGTTGTGTATTTTTAAGCATATACAAAATAACAGATACAATCATAAACATGCTTTTGCATTTTTCTACTCTTTTTTTTTTTTTTTTACATCTAATACCTCATGTCTTCTCTCACCCAGGCAATGCAATCTTAAAACTTTCATTTTTTCCCCATATTTTCATAGTTAAATAACAGTATTTTATAGAATATGTTGTTATAACATATGTTTGATGGAGGGGTATTTTGGCGGTTTTACAGAAAAGAGGTAAGATTGGATATATTTTCATGTTTTGCATTGTACCATGTTCCTAGGATATTATTTTAATTTGGTGTTTTGTGACCTTAGCAATATTGCCATTTTATGCTGGAGAATTATCTGTCAAGAAGCAAGAGAGAAGCTGTCCTGTGGATCTGGGAGATTTTTGGACCATCTCTGCCCTCTGCCCACCAGATGTGAATATCACATTCAGCTCTCCTCCTTCCCTTGTGACAACCCCAAATACCTCCAGTCATTGCCAAAATGTCCCCTGCGGTTTTGCGCCCCAGCTGACAACCCCTGCTTGGAGCCATCTAGCTGCATATGGCTCCACCATGGCCATGCTTGAATTTATTTACATATCCACCAACACATACCCATCATCTCAGGCTTTTTCTGCACTGTGAATGATATGGCAATAAACACACTCGGTTGTTTATATACAAAATGCATTCCCAGAGGTAGAATTACAGGTTAAAGAATATCTGCCTTTTATGTTTTAACACATGTTGCTGGGCTGCCTTTTAATAAAGGACTTAACACTAAATATTTCTTTTAGTAATAAAATTTTATCCAACTCTAAGAAATAAAAAGGACGAAAAATGTGATAGTCCATTTGAAAATAAAATAAATTTAAAATCCTGGGTAATAATAAAAGTTCGAAAGGACACAACATCCAAGGGAAAGATTAAAGTTTAAAGCACACAGGGATGGGTAACAGGAAAGACTATAGATCCAGAAAGAAAACTGTTTCCTTAGGAGAATAACATACTCATTTTTGTCTTCCTTTGGTACTGAGGACTGACCTCAAACATTTTACCACTGACCTCATCCCCAGCCCTTTCTATATATTTACTTTTTAAATTTTTTTCTTAAGGAGTTGAGTTATTGTATAATCAATCTAAATACATATAAAGTAATAACATAAATATGCATTTGTTCTTAAACCAGAATTATCCCCATATTACCCATTCCCCAATTTCTTATTTCTTCTATATTTCACCCCTATATACAATATAAATGCTCATATTGTGAATTTTCCAGAATTAAATGATTGTATCCATATTATTTGGATTCTCAGGGGGCTAAAGAGTATGCTACATTATTGATTGCCCACTTGGATCTCTCCCTATCCTCACTCCCCCTCATATATTTATGGTTGCCCTAGATTATGTGCTGCTGTGTCTTTCCTGGGTCTAATGTATGAGTTTGACTACCTTTCACCCAAGCCTGGGTTATTTTGAGACAGGTCTCGCTAAGTTGCTGAGGCTGGCCTCAGACTTGCAATCCTTCTGCCTCAGCCTCCAGAACCACTCAGATTACAGGCGTGCATCACTATGTCTGCAAGCACTTGTTTTTTTATGTATGCAAAGCAGAGATAAATATATGGTACAGAAACAGATGTACATTTATCTACGATAGTAAAGTTTCATCAGGAGACATTAATGAATGTCTGAAAGGACTCCTGTTGTTGGAGATGGAATGATGTTCCAAGAAACCTCATTTAAAACATGCTAAGTTCTTTTCACATTTGGAAACAAGATGCAAATATTGATTAGATGTTATAGAACAATTTATAACTAATCACATATGTTATGGGATTAAATAAAACCACAGAAATGAATCTACTGCCTAGACACCATCAAAATAAAATTGTAAAAAGGCAGAATGGAAAGGAAAAAACAGTGAATCTGTGGAAAACACAAGAAAAAAGTTCACCTCTGTAAGTATTCACACATAATTTACACTCCCACTCAAAAAGACATATTTTCTAATCAGACAAAAATTAAGTATACAGCACAATGTTTAAAAGTAAAGTGGAAAGTATACCATACAAATTTCAACCATGTCACAGTGTGTGAAGCCAGTTATACCGAACAGAAAAGCACCTAAGCTGAGTGAAAAGGAACTGGTGTGATAATAAAGAAGAAAAACAACCAAATGTGTAACAACCGTGTACCACTGTGAGCTTAGAAACACAAAAGAACTTCAGGAAAATTAACAGATTTAAGGAAGGTTACTCATGAATTCAAAAGAATTCAGGCAATTCGTCCACACTTCTATTAAAAGCTAATGGATAAAGCACGGGTTTTAGTGCTTAACTAATTCACAATAAAAAGAGAAAAAATATTGGCTCAGGGTCACTGGTTATTTCTACATCATTCACCTATACAAATAATTTAGATCCCTACTTATATTCTTTATATCCCACTGGCTTAAAAGAAACCTTAAACTCTTAATAAATAATGGAGATTTAGTAGACATTGGATATGCAATCTAAAATGATATGTATTTAATCATTAACCAAAACTATTTTGAAATGTCTTAGATGTGATATGATTGAGATTTCTCCAGTCCTTTTAAAGTATATAAATGATTATCATGATATATAAAATCATGAAGAGGTATAGAATGATTTATAGCTTTAAACCCTATATTAAAAATAAGAAACGATCTATAATGAAATTGTCTACATCAAGATTCTGAGGAAGAGAGCAAGCTAAAGTAAAATAAAGAAAATAAGAGATTCAAGAAGAAACTAGTATAATAGAAAATAGAAAAATATACCAATCATTAGGTCAGAATGTATGAATACATAACAATGAATTCACTCATTATGTAAGACTACGTTGCACAAATATAAAAGAAAATAATATACCAATAAAAAGTCTAAAAAAATCATATAATTGACAAATCCTTATCTAGGCAGACCAAGAAAGAAACTTATATAGCACAAGTATGTGCATGCCAACCAATCATAGGATTTATATAAAATGGATAATTTTATAGAAATACCCAAACTACTAAAATTTAAGCTTAAACACAAAATTCAAATAAACCTATAACAATTAAATATACTTGTAATTTTAAGTTATTACCCAGAAAACACCAAGTCCAAATGCCTGCACTGACTGCTGAACCATTCATACCTTTCTCTTAAAAAAATAAAATTACAAGTAAAACAGTGGAAAGAAAAAAATAGAGAGGCAAGCTTCCAACTCATTCTGAGATCAGCATGACCCTTATACCACACCAGACACAGAAGAGCAGAACACTGGTTCTACTGTGTGAATGTGAATGCAAAAATCCTCAGCATATAAGCAAACCGTGTCAAGCAACATATAAAAGACGCGCATAGCACAATAATTACAGCTAGAAATAAATGAGTGGGATGTCATTAAACTGAAAAGCTTCTTCACAGCTGAAGAATTACTCAAGAGTTGTGAAGAAAGCACCTGCAAAATAGCAGAAAATCTTTGCTTGCTACTCCTCTGACAGGGGACTAATACCCAGAATATACAAAGAACTCAAAAAACTGAACAACAAAACCACAAATAATCCAATCAGCACATAGGCTCAGGAACTAAACAGATTTCTCAACAGAGGAAGTCCGAAACAGCCAATAAATATATGAGAAAATGTTCTGTATCACTAGCAATCAGAAATACAAATCAAACTCCACTGAGATTCCACCTCACTCCAGTTAGAGTGGCAAAAATGAATACAAACAATAACAGATGCAGGAGGGGCTGTGGGGAGAAAGGAACGTTAACACACTGTTGGTTGGACTGTAAATTTGTATAGCCACTCTGGAAACAGTGTGAGGATTCCTCAAAAAGCTAGGGTTGGAACCCCCTTACAACCCAGCTATGACACTCCTGGGTGTATGTTCCTAAAAGAGCTAGAATTGGCTGACTACAGAGACACAGCTACATCAGCGTTTATAGCAGCTCAATTTATGATAGCTAAACTATGAAACCAACCCGGATGCCCCTTGCTGGATAAGTGGATTCAAAACCTGTGGTATGTATATACAGTAGAGTTCTGCTCTATATTAGAAAATCACGGCATTTGCTACCAAATGGTTGGAGATAGAAAAACTTATGCTGAGTAAAATATTTCAAACTCAGACTTTCAGGCCAAGTGTTTTATCTCATGTGTGGAAGATAGAGTAAGACCTAAGACAGGTTGGAAGTTAGCTAAGTTTATATAATAAACTCAATATAGTTTAAATTTTGTATTAGCTGAGGGAACCACAACTATGCAGATGTGGGGAGAAATAAGTGAGGCAGAAAGAGAGCGAGAGATAAAGGAGGTTATCAAGGCAATTGGGAACTCTCGACTCCCATGAGAAGCCCAACTATACACAGGCAGGCAGTAAAAATCAGAAATTTCAAAAATTAATATACATGTATATGCTTATTTCTATCTGTAACATGGGGGAATGGCAAAGCAGACGTGGGAGTGGGGAGTGGATGAACAGGGGAGGTCCTAGTCTAGGATTTTCCTTATCTTACTTTGTCAATGTCCATGTATGCATGGATATGTAACAATGATTCCCTCTAATATATAAGACTATGTTGAACAAACAAAAAGAAATTTAAAAAAATTTAAAACCTTCCTTCTTAATCCCTCTAGGAGACTGGAGGGAGGGAATATGGGGGAATCATCTCAGAAGGAGATCTCTGACCTCCACGAGATATCCATTTAACACAGGGGTTCTTTTGGGGGAAACACATAACCATGGGGAACCCAAGGGGGGCATCCATGACATGGCATCAGCCTTGGCTAACTATGTAGATACACATTTGTTCTTGACTGTTTGATGATTCACCCTCAATTCTAACTCCATATGAAACTAAGAAAAAAAATTAAAAAAAAAAAAAAGCATTATACACCATGACCAAGTAATGGCTACTCCAGGAATGTAATGTTGGTTTAACATGAGGAAAAAATTGCATCACAAACCCTATAAAAAAATATAAAGGATAAGGACCTAATGGTCATCTCCATATGATCTGAAGAATATTTGATAAAATCCAATGGCCTTTTATAAAAACACATTGCAAAGTATTAATTTCTTTTCATAATCTATTTCTTCTATTTATCCAGTGTTCCATATGAAAACAGTAAAAATAAATTTTAATCATTGATACCTAAGAGACCTCATGAAAACTTTTCCTCTGTAACTTATTTAGCAGTCAGCATCCTGTAAGGGCAACACTGTCATTGTGCAGAGGTTAAGTTCTCACTAAAGATCTCGCTTCTTGGTGTTGACTGAACCAGTAAGCTAGAGAGAAAAGCTATTCTAATGCTAAGGCATCTAACTGATTTTTAACACTATACTGTTTTTCACTGAAAGCAAAAAACTCCACTATTTGCCCTTCTCATTGAGAGAATTGCTTTTGAAGAAGCATCATGGGTCCCATAACATCAGTGAACAGGAAATGGCCAACAAACATTAACCAAACTCTAGTATTTATTTTCTCTCCAATATTTGACTACTGATGTGGAAAAAAGTGAAAAATGAATTCTAACAACCAAAGGATACTCAGACATCATATACTATCAGCAGCTACTTATTTCCAATTGAACAGATCTCATGCTTATTTCAGCAAATCAAGTCCATTGCTCCCAAAAAAAAATGCAAAACAAACAAAATTAACACCTATGAGGAATCTCAGTCATTTTAATATCTACCCCTGCCACACCGAATTTCCATCCCCTTGAGATCATCTAAGGGCTTTTTACAGTATATTGTACAGAAAGAAACATCTTTCTCCAAAGCTTAATTTATTACTTTATTTGCATATGTTCATAGACTTATTAAGTCATCATATTTTATTATTCTTCAAAGATTCTTAATGATAGAACACTTGTCTGGGAGCTGAGAATTAGCTTCATATGAATGCAATAACATAATCATACTCAATACGTGATTAGTCTGCCTACAGCAGGAGGACCCACTCAACCCTATTTCTTCATTGGTAACTAATACTTGACTCCAGAATCAGTTTAGAGAATTTTCTGTGACAGGAATGGAGATTTTTAAAACAACTATGGGCATCTAACATCAGAGCCAAAGAGCTATTGAACTAAAATATAGAAAGCCAAGAAAATTGTATTTTGGAAGTTCACCGTAATTTAAGTAATCATATTTACCAAATGAATTGTAAGACATCCCCACTAGTATAAGAAAACATAAGGCCAATTAAAACTGTAGGCTATGGGCTGGAGTGGTAGCTCAGCGATTTTGGCACTTGCCTGGCAAGCACGAGGACCCGGGTTCAAACCCCAGCGCCACGTACACAACTGAGTGTTGGAGCAACTAAAGCCATGTGAAAAACTAAATAAAGTTCTTTCTCTCTGTCTCTCTCACTGTCCCTCTCTTTTTTATTAAAAAAAAAAAAACAAAACTGTAGACTAATTCATGTAAACAACAAAACCAGAAGCATGTTTATATGTGGAAAAGATAATCATTGGTGTTTCTAAAATATTAAGGCCTATGATAAATGCATGGTTATCAGAAATATTTCAATAAATTATTTCTTTGTAAATGTAAAAACTTTCAGTATATCTATTTTGAAATTTGACTTTAAATGAATACAGAAAACATCTTGTAAATCATTTATACACCAAGTACAGGTTGAACTCCAAATATTAGGATCAAGATACTAATGAATGACCAGGCATGGAGGCCTATGCCTATAATCCCAGTGACTTGGGAGGCTGAGGCAGAAAGGTCACAAGTTCAAAGCTAGCCTCAGCAACTTAGAAAGGCCCTAATGCATCTTAGCAAGACCCTATCTCAAAATAAAAAATAAAAAGGGATGGGGATGTGGCTCAGTTATTAAATACCCATTGGTTCAATCCCCAGTACCAAGAAAAAAAGAAAAAACATACTAATGAATGCCTAAAACAAATTTAAAACCTTAGAAAATAAATCACAAACAGGATAAAAAATATGCTTTTGATGGAATCATCTGTGCCTTTCTGTACACAACCTTAACGCTCCTCTCCAGTGCATTCTAATTGATGCATTAAATTGTTGAATTATCACTGGCCAAATCTGGATGTGTTTGTGCTCCATGCCAAGAACTTAGAACATAAAGAAGCAACACCTAACAGGAGTCAACTCCTCCTCCACACATCTCAGGACCCAGAAGGAAGGCACACAAGCAAGCAAGCAACTTCAGGTGACACTTTTCGAATTTCTCTTCCAGGGAAAGCAAAAAAAAGAACTAAACATACCTGTGGATCCTGGAGGACCAGCAATCCTGATCTTCAGAAGCAGGTCCTAGAGAGTCCCTCCTAGCTGAGACTGGAAGGCCACAGGGCGAGAAGGCTCGTATTTGAAGGTTTAATGAGGCTGGGGATGGGAAACACCTGAAAAGAGAGCAGAAGCTCGTGGGCCAGGGATGCTGAAGTCCTGATTCACCAGGCAGGCCTCGCCCCTCACGGGAACTAAGACGAGGAATTTTATTATCCATATGGAACAGGAGATTCCACATGCTGATATGATAGTCACTGGTAGAGCACTTGCACAAGATGTTTTTCTTGCCTAATGCAAAATGTTTTTCAAAAAATTTGTTAAAGGAGATTGCACAGGAGACTCCACTCTGCAATCTTAAGGATCTTCAAAGAAGCCTCTCTCAGAATTACATCTTCTCCCATATGTGTAGCAAGGGAGAAAGCTTTGATGTTTGTATTTTCCAAGGCTATCTCATATTCTGTCTGATTTTCCAAGAAAAACAACAAAAAAAAAAATAACATCAACCCAACCGTGCTTCCCCACGTGAAAAAAAAAAAAAATAAACCTACAAATTTTCTCTTCTTCTTTTCAGATTCCCTGGAGCAAAAACCAACATCTATTGTTGACAGATCCCGTGTTACCTACCTCTTACATGGAGAGGGAGTAGGGCCAGCTTCATGGGGTGACTTTAATGTGGGTGCAGCAGGCTCTCTTCTCAAAATCACTCTGTCCTTGATTTAAAGCTTGGTGGGCACCATCTTGAAATCCTTAAAAGTTTTTCAACAAGGAGCTCAGTGCTTTCATGTTTCACTAGACGCCCAAAATTATGTCATCAGTCCTGTAAGAGAAAATGAGGACAACCTCAACAAGGTAGTGGATTAAAGACCTAGAGAGAAAGACACAGGGTTTTGCAAGTCTTACTCTTTTATTTAACCTCTTGACATTGCATCCTGAAGACCTTCCACCCCTTTTTCCAGATGTCAAGTACCTTGACAGCAGTCATCCATCCCGGGCAGGTGTGGATTCCCACACCGCTGTTTCATCAGTCCTAACTCAAGGACTCAAGAGGGGAATACTCTGCTCTGTGACGCAGGAGTCAGGCCCAGAGATTGGCCTGAGATTCCATCTATTTCCACTGTATTACTTTATTGCCCTTGCCACTCAAATCAAACCTAGGCCACTTTCTGACTTAGGTATTCCTTTCCCAGATGAGAGGCTGCCCCAGGTTCTCTATGTCCTTGGTCCCTGCCTCCTTCCAAACCAGTGTGCACTCCAAATTGCTCACGGTGCACCTGTACCCCTTCCTCACTTCTCACAAGTTAAAAGTACTTCCCAGCAGCCTCACTAGTTTTGTGTTTAATCATGATGCCTCTGATGTCTTTCACTCTCATTTTATTTCTTACCTTGAAAAAGTAAATATATGAATTTACATACACATAATATCCATATGTATGCATGTGTATGTCATGAATTCATTGTCTGTGTACGTGTGTGTGTGTGTATAGACATATACATACATACCCTGCATTTCCCTTTGGATTTGCTTTACCCATTTAAGCACAAACAGATTTTCCTTTAATTTTCTTTTAAAACAATGCCTTGTTATTTTTATCATCATTATTTACATCATCATCATCATTATTATTATTGTCAGGTTCAAGTCATAATTTCAAATAATAAATTACTGGTTCTAACCTCTTCAAAAAATAAATACAAAGTAATTAAAATAAGCACCGTATTGATGAAAAGATGTTTGGGTCACACTATCAGAAGCTCTCTTGCATATTTCCCTCAATAGTTAAAAAATTAAATTCTAGGCATTCTCAATAAAGCAAAAGTGTATTTAAATAAAAATGGAAATAGAAAATATTAATGGCAGTTGATATTTTTGCAAGTCTTCACTTCTGAAGACTATTTTCTTCTTGCAAAGATGTGGTGAGAGGCTTCAAAAGTAATCATAATTTTTGCTTGACAATAAAATTGCTGTTTCTGTGCTTATACATTGAAATGTTATTTTAAGGCCTAAGTTAATGTCAATACATGAACTAATATAAAAGCTATTATTGAGTTGATGTGACTCGTCTTGGTGTCCACCATCAGATAATTACTTGGGCCAATACCCTCACCACACCTTAATCTGCTACTGTCTATCCTACACCAAGATTCGTCAGAGTCTTGCAGATTTAATTTCAGTAATTAGGATGAACTGTTGCAGATAAAACTCGAAAATTCTTTGCATCATTCTCTAAATTTGGAAATCAAAATATTGCTTGCTGAATCTCTACATCTATTAAAGTTTGCAAAAAGTGAACAAGAACAAAAGTTTTGATTTTACGATCACCATTTAAGTCTTCTTATCTTCTGTTGAATAAATCTTGGTTTTTCTTGATATCATCAGCTGAAATACATCTCAATAAGTAGACGAGGTTTCCTTCCCATGTAGCTTTCAAGTATCACCAAAGTATTCAGAACCCAACTCTAAAACTTTAGGACTTGCTAAGTGCATGCCTAAAACATATAGTTTTCTACTTGGTTCCCTTAAAGATTTTATTTGTTGCTTTTGCTTTATATTGTAGATACTTATTTTCTCTGCAACTCTATTATTGAAGCATCATATTATACATTTCAGGTAGAAATTGAAAACACGTGGATCCAAAATCAGATTTCAGTGACAAATGTAAATCAAGTTCCAAGATTAGTCAGCACATCGGAAAGCAAGTAAAACATTAGAAGACACTTCTTCAAAAATATTTCAGATGACACACACATATTTAAGAACAGATTTTGAAATATCAGTATTAAAGATCATTTTTGAATATATTATCACCCTCTGTAAAATAGCAGTTGTTAAATCATCCAAAAATAGATATATGCAAAATAACAAGACATTCTCTACCCCGTATACGAAACCCTAATTCCAGATGTTTATTATGAAAACTTGGGCTCGCGAAACACCTACCTAGCAAACTTCTAAGTCTACGCTGACTCAGGGACTCAGCAGTGGAAAGTTACAAAGTCACCCATATTGTAGGGTCTGACAATTGTGCACGACTAGTTCCAACAAAAATCCCACACCGGAAGGGCTCAGACTTCATTGATTTGGCCCTTGCCTATCCCCTGCGGCATCTGGATTGAAAGATGAGATTTTCACCAGGGTTCGCTGTGCCCTGGAGCCTTTTGGCTCTGGCCATGTCATCTTTCATGCCACTCAAATGAAAAATGTATTTTTTTAAGGCCTGAAATGAATTTTTATCCCGCCAAACTTTCAGTTCCCTAGAATGAGTTTCTGACAGCTAACCTTATTTTATCAAGTAATACATCATCAGAGCAACACAGACCTGATGGTCTATCATGCTGGGCTAGTTGAAGCATTGCATCTGTAGATCACAAGGCCCACGTCACTTAGGTAATCCATCCACTGCTCTGTCACCAGACCCGAGGAAACTACACAGGCAACAGAGATCTTTCAAGGTTTATTTGAAGGAATATTATTTATTTAGCAAATCCTGCCTAGCTCTGAGGAAGAGAATCCATGTCCACTGTACCTGGAGAGAGAGGCAGTTAGGTATTTCTGGGCTTTAAAAAAAAAAAAATATATATATATATATATATGATTTTGGGAAAATGGAACCAAAGCAGAGGGAAGACCTCCCATTTCCTATTTAAAAATGGACGTCCAGCTGTTATTTTTCAATCTCCTTTTAAAACTCTGCTGTGAGGGAAATTACAATCCTCTGCCAGAGCCAGGGGTTCAGGAGATGGACTTTGTCTCCGGTGTTTGTTCAGTCTTCTTTGTGCATAAATTCACCTCGGGTGTCTGCTCCGCTGTTGGAATTTCTGGGCTACTCTTGGCCCCTCACAGCGACAGGCATTGGTCCATCCATAGTTTAAAATTTCTTGCATAAAGCAAGTCCCTAAAACCCTGGTCTGCCACTCATTGCCTGTGTGATCTTGGGGATCTCATTATTTGTCTGATGTGAAATGGGAAAACACTCAGCACCCGGAATTTCCATGGGAGTTAAAGGAGATAATGCATACGAACCCAGGCACAAGTGCCTGGCAGAGAAGAAAGTAATTAAGATTCACTCTTATCATTTCTATCCTCACTTCTTTTGCCTAATTATTCTACCTGCTTCCTAATTACTATCTCCTTCATTTTATTGTGTAAATTTGACTTGGAGTCTGTCTGGGTTGTAATATTGCTTCCTTAGGGGGTCTTTTCCTAATTATCTCCCTGGGCTTTATGTTTTCACAGTACAAGATACTTTTTCTTAGAAGTACCCCTTGCAAGGGTATTTAGTGGATGGATTGTTAAATATCTGTCTCCCCCTGTGGTAAGTTTAAGATGACACCAACTTTGGTACTCCTGCCATTGAGAGGTAAAGGAAAACTTCCCACCCTACGATCTGTGCAGACTTAGCAACTTCAGTGATTGACAGAATTTAAAGGAAGTGGCATCCTGTGACTTTAGAGGCATAACTGCATTGCTGCATATGCTGTGTTCTGCAAAGCACAGCCACAGTCCACACGAGGCTCCCCACCAGCCTTTTGGAACTGGATCTCCCAGCCACACGTAGCTGATCAAGTAGACAAAGACAGGTTCCTCACTGCCTCCAATCAGGGAACAAAGTGAATAATTGCTGTGGTCTTAAACCAACATGTTGGGGCTGGAGCAATGGCTCAGCGGTTATGGCGCTTGTCTGGTGTGCACAAGAATGCGGGTTCAAACCCCAGCACCACGTACATAATGAAGTGTCAGAGCAACGAAAGCCACTAAATAAAACTGATTCACTCTTTCCCTCTCTCTCTCATTATCCCTCTCTTAAAAAAGAATTTAAAAAGCAAAGAAAAAAACAACATGTTTAGGGTGGTCCATAAGCCAGCAATGGGTAACCAGATAACCCACCTCTGCTATGAATTCCAGGAGGTCAGGAATGATGTCAAGCAGTTTCCACTGAACCTTCAGTACCAGTAAGCATTTGTCAACTGAATGAATGAACTGGAAATATTAATCTATCAAAGAAACTGAGGTAAGGCTGAAAAAGATAATCAGTTTAATTCCATTAGTAAATCAATTCTTTCAACATCACTAAGTAATGATTTGCCTATCGAGATAGAAGAAATACCATGTCATAGCCAGAACTCCAAAATCCCTACCCTCCCTCAATTCACATGTGAGATCTGTACTTCTCAAATTATGTCCTGTGGATCTGCATCATAATTACCTGGGAAGATTCATTAAATTTTCGTATTCCAGCCCTCCCCCCTCAGAGATGCTGATTCAGAATCCTTATAGGTGAGAAAAACCCCACAATTTGCATTTTTTAACAAGCCTCCTGGTGATTCTTATATGCTTTGAAGTGTGAACCTGGTCTAAATCAGAGAATTTACCCAAATTTTTTGTAATCATGGAGATATTTAAAAATAAAACACAGTAGATGTCTAGCCTTCTCGCAAAACCTACTGAAACATAATCCACCAGGCCTGACCGTCTACTTGTGATGATTCTTAACATTAAGAAAGTTTGGAGGAAAATGTTCCTTTCTCTCTGGGTCTGAACAGCAAATAGGCACAGATGTCTTACATCCTCGGTTGCCTATGTATGAAAAGAGAGAAAGAGACAGAAAGTGCTCGCTCGCAAATCATGTGTCTAATACATCAGGAGACAAACTAGCTGTCAGTTTTCGAAGCCACTGTACTTCTCAGATATTATAGCAGTGTTTCCTTAACTAAGACATATTTTATAATTGCAGAGAAAAGTCAGGGCAGCTGATACTATAGAAGGGAGTGGTAAGATAGATAATTTTACAGCAGCTCCTCAAAAAAATGCTTCCTAGTTCCAGGCACTGTGGCACAAACCTATAATACCAATGACCTGGGAGGCTAAGGCAGGAGGATCTCAAGCTGGATGCCAACCTCAACAACTTAGTGAGATCATAAGTAATTTAGCAAGATCCTGTCACAAAATTTAAAAAAATTAAAAAAGTCTGGGGATATGTGTGGCTCAGTGGAAAAGCACCTGTGAGTGCAATCACCAGTATAAAAAAATAATAATATATATGTGTGTGTGAGTGTGTGTGCATATACATACCTATATACTAGTTTTCTACCTGCTCCATCTGTGTTTATCTATGACCTGGAAAAGATGTGCTTGGAATAATTTCACATTATATACCTGCATTGCCTAGCATGTCTGGTGTGAACTGGATGAGTAGAAAATCATTAATAAATTAATGAAAGAATGCAGGAGAGACTTCTTCTGAGTCAATCTGATGCTGGTATGGATATTGATCCATATCACCAATAGCACAAAGGCAGAGTCATATAGCAGGTGTCTCTTCTCTGAACAACTCAGCCTCTAAAGCAAGGGGTAAGCTTTTCTTCCTCTCCCTCTCTCCATTATGCAAAGATTTGGATTGTTTGTATTTGTGTTTGGTCAGCACAAAGTAAAATGCAAGGGTTAGGTACCCCCAAAATCTAAAGGCAAATCTGGGTTTGAAGGCATCACTTCTTTGATCCGTGTACAACCATGGCTGTGTTTGCAAGGAGAAACTGATGTGGGTGTCTCAGCCTATCTCACACACAGTATTTTCTTTCGTTCCTAACATAAGTACATTCTCCCTTTTTAGAAGAATAATCAATCATTAGGTATTTTTGTGCAAACTTGTAATGTGAAATGAGTTGTTTTAAGGAAGCAGCAATGTAGAACAAAAAAAATAAAAATAAAAACCAGAATATGCTCTCTCCTTTCCAGGAGCTGGGAGAATGGCTCAGTGGAAAGCAGAGGCCCAAACTAGCATGACATAAAGCAGAAGGTGTCCCCATCACCTGCCCCTGGACGTCAAGACCAAGTGTTCCAGAACACATGTGTGATGTTTGCTTGAATGCAGAGGATAAAACCCGGTAAGTCTTTCAAAGAAGCTGTGATATTTGAGCTGAGAGCCTTGAAGGATTTCAACAGAAGGAGTGGTAAAGGCTTTCTGTGTTGAGGGACTGCTATGGACAAATGAATGTGGAGGCAGGAATAGGACACATTCTGGGAGCATCTTTGTGTAATCAGTGTATATGGGAAGGATAGTAAGAGGTACTGCAAGAAATGACAGCTGCATCACTCATGGATTTCACTCGTAGGCCAAGCAATCTCAACACTGTTTTGTGATAAACATCTCAAAACCACTTTTGATCATAAAAGAATGTTATACTGAATTATATTAGTAAAATTGGAACATCCCATTTTTGGCAGGAGTACCTGAATTGCTTTGACGCAAAGAAGCAGCCTCAATGTCTAACCTGCTTGCAGCATTTCAGTGAAGGCATTTTCATTTCCACATTTATCCTGTCTTCTTAGTTTCCAAAGCTACAATAAATATCTGCTTCTCAGACAAAGTCTAAGATTAAACCTTTATAACCAGCTCTGCCTTGCCTAGCAATCATTACATCATTAAAGCCCACTTCCCTCTGATTCCTTTTCTAACTGTGACTCTTTGGCAACCTAGTGCTCAATCCTCTCCAGGCCCATATGGTTCCTTTAAAACAAAGATTTCCCTGGAGTAATTCAGCAATTCCACCTTATCTGGACCATAGGTATGGCCCTTGCAGTTTTTATCAGAGAGAGTTCATCACTATATATAGACTAGTGTTGCCCAACAAAACTATAGGACAAGCCATGTATGTGAATTTAAACTTTCTAATTGTCACATTTTAAAAAGTAAAAAGTAGTAGAGGGAATTAATTGGAGCAATGTTTTATTTAACAGTATATATAAAGAATAGTTTTGACATGTCATCAGCATGCAAAACAATTAATGAAGCATCTCCCAGGATTTCTGAGCAATGTCTTCCCAGTCTGTGTATATTTTACGTTGATAGCTCTTTGCAGTTTGAACAGCCACCTCTCCAGTGCTCAAAAAAGCCATTTGTGGCTTTTGGCTGCCATATTGTACAGTCCAGTTCTTCTCCTAGGTTCTTGAGTAGAACTTTCTGAGTTAAGGGAAACATTGTAGAGCTTTGACTTGCCTAATATAATCATCACCAATTCCTTGAAATCACTCAACAACGAAATGTGGATATTGTGACAGAGAAGAAAATTTATTTAATTTTATTTGTTTTAATTTAAATAGCCTTATGAGCTAGTAGCCTTAGCTTTGAACAACAGAGTTCTAGAAAATGGGAAGTGATTCAAATGTTTTGAGCGGAGTTGTGTCCTTTGTGGAATTGGAGTTAAGGACTGTCAGTAGAATGGAGAAATAATGATTTTAAATAGGGGCTTTCCCTACAGTGCTTTAGATGAGTATCCCTCTAGGTTAAAGAAAGATGAGAGTTGTTGTGTTTCCTGACCCCTGTCTGATCTACCATGACATCTATAACAGTAGTGCTATTTACCTCAATTACCCAGTCAAATCTCATGCTATGTCAAGCAATAACTCAGAAAATGGCTTGTGTCACTCCTGTATAATTTTAACATCTTCACTCTTCTACAGTTGACTCACGTCCCAGAGTGTCTGATGACCTTTAAATATTTTACCTGCATATAATTCCAACAGGGGTAGAACTGGTGAAAATTGATGTTGCTTTAAAAACACACAATTACAGCAGCTTCATTAAAAACAAAGCATGTTTTAAGAAACTTGTTCTTTATATCAATACAATCTCAGAAGACTCAACTTAATGGTCAAACTTTTCCCCCTCTCATAATGAACCGTAAAATTACCCTTGGCAATCAAGAGTGCTGTAGCAGATAAGTGAAGCAATTTTCCTCTTCATTTTTCCTTTTGTTTTCCGGCTTGTTCCAAAGCCCATCGCCTCTTCAATGAACCATAACGTGAGTGTTCGAGATCCTACAGCACTTGCGCATGTACACTTAGGTCAAGCTGGGTTGGTTTTGAGCTGTTCCTTTTAAATAGGTTACATTCAGTAAAAGACATGCCAGGGAAGTTTCTATTAGCTGATGTACTCCTATGTCTTTGACTGATTTCAATGGGAAGGGACTGTTCTCATTTTTCTTTTTTGTTCATTTTTTTTTAATACTGAAAAACTTGAACTCAACCTTACACGTTAATGCATCTCCTTTTTCCAGGTAATTAAAATACCATTATGAATTATATTACTGTAAATTATTATATATTGACTATACCTTTTCCAAATATTTTACACATGCAGATTTAAATGAATAAGGAACTTACTTTCTCTCTGGGGCTAATGCTTGGAAGAGGTCAATTTGGACTTTGTTACTTAATCATCTTTTAGGTAAAGATTTCTAAGATCCCTGAATGGCCTTAACAGAGGCTATTAAGAACAGTTAATTAATCACTCTGAAACCTAGTCTCCTTCCTCTGCAAAATGGGACAATAAGACATATTTCTCTCAGCAAGTAAGACAAAGTTTATAACAATGATGTATAGTGCTTGGTATCTAGAGCCAGAATGGGTTCCTACCATGAGCAGATACTATACTTGTTGATATTTGTGCTGTTTTTTAAATAAACCCTGGCACCTTAGAGGTTTAACACATGTAAAGTTTATTTCTTGCTAATTAAAATGTCTCACTGCTGGATAGCTCTCCTCTAGGCAGTGATGGAGAGACAAGAACATTTTCTATCCTGTGGTTCCAGAATCTTCAAGTGGCTTCAGAATTTGCCCTGGAGGTTACAGCCATTTCTGCCCGCTGAAAGGAAGAAGAAAATAGAAAACACTTGAGGATGTGAAGTGGCCCCTAGCTTTTCAGTCCACAGCGCACAGTACACATGATCTCACCGAACTGCAAGGAAGGCTGAGTAAGGCAGTCCAGCCAAGCATCCGGGAGGAAGAGGAAATGGCTTTCTGTTAACAGGCAGCCAGCTGTACCACCAACGTGATCAGTTTTCCAAAGATAATACAACTTCTTCTGTTCTTGTTTTTTATTGTACAGAGAACATTTATTTTTTTCTTCTCCTTGCTCCCCCACGTATCTGTAGTGGTCCTAGATTTTGTGTTCTGTGCCTTTGCTGTGTCTAATACATGAGCCTGACAGCATTTCACCCACACCTGGGTTTAGCTCCAGCCTCCACAAATGAGTGAAAGCATTTGATCCTTGAGTCTCTAGGTTTGGCTAACTTCACTCAGCATAATTTCTTCCATTGCCATCCATTTACCTTCAAAGGCTGCAATTTCATTGCAATAGATTTCTTTCTACTTGTGGTAATTAGGGTGTTCTTTTGGTTTGTTTGTTGTTGGGTTTTGGTACTAGGGATTGAACCCAGGGGTGCTTAACCACTGAATCACAGCCCCAAACTTCTTTTTTAAATTTTAAGACAGGGTCTTTCTAAATTAACAAGGGCCTCACTAAAATGCTGAGGCTGGCCTCCAACTTGCAATCCTCCTCTCTCAAACCTCTGAACTCCTGGAATTACAGGCGTGGCCCCTGGCGGTAATTGAGTTCTCATTTGTAGCAATGCACCTATCTTCAACAAGAGAAAGATGAACAGAAATGGAAGTGATTTTGTGCACGAGACAAGCAGACACAGGAGGCGTGGTAGCAAGAAGGCTGGACACTGGTGAGTACTCTTCTCTGTGGGAAGATGCGAGCATTCAGATCAGAAGGAGCCCAGCTAAGCGGCAACAGCCCCTGGGGAGCATCACTCAGGCAGGAGCTGGCCCTGGACACCCAGTGGCTTCCCCAGTGGCTCTTTTCACTTTAAAATGCTCCCTTTTGGTTTTTGTGTAACAAGGCTACCTCTAGGATTCAAACTCTCCTAATGTTTTTAAAACAATATTTTCTGGGACTGGAGCAGTGGCTGAGTGATTATAGTGCTTGCCCAGCATCTGCAAGGACCTGGGTTCAAACCCCAACATCACATAAGCCACTAAGTGTCAGAAAAAACAAAACCAGATGAAAAAGTCAGCAAAATTGATTTCTCTTTCTCGGTTTCCTTCTCTCTCTAAGGAAAATAATATATTTTCCTTGTACTGACTGTAGTGCCAAGGAGAGAGTCTAAAGGAAAAGAAAGCAACTGAAGACGTGTTATTTGTTTGTGTTGGCATGTGATTGGGAAGAGAAGGGAACCCAGTGCTCAGGGTGGATCCAGGGACCTTCCCCTGCTCTCTCCATTTCAAATACAAATTTCCTCCAGCCTTCCTTTCCGTCTCCCCCTCTTCCTCTGTCCCTTCACGATTTGTCTGCCTTCGATGTCTCTCTCAATGAACTCCTTCAAATGGAAGCTTCTGGCTTCCCCTGTACAGCCACATTCTCGAGTGACTTTCCAGCTTCTGCTCTGCTTCCTCCTCTTTTAGCTCCAATTCTCTGCAGCATTAGCCTGGCTGACCAACCTCAGGGAACTGTCCCTCAGGGTCCTGTCTGTCTGTCTGAACCCAGGGACCCAATGGTTGATGTCATTGTAACCCCAGCTCTGTATCCATACGTAAACACCCATTTCTACATACTCTCTGACATTGCCTTCAATCATACTTATCTCCAAGTTGCTTTCTAGTACCACATTTACGCCACCCTTGACTTTGCCTCAATTGTGATGAATAGACGGATTGCTTTCTCCAGCTTTGCTCCATCTAACTTTTTCTTTAAAAAAGAGTATTCAGGCTAAAAAAAGAATATTGACATAATTTTTCAATTTGCAGTTAAGAAAACTACAAAAAAATTTCACTCGAATGTCCCCAAATGCCATTTAACTTATTCTTTAGGATGCAGTCAGAGTGGTTCCCTTCAAATCTACATCTCTGCAGATCCTTCCCTGAATGAGATAGTGCAGTCTCTCCTGCTCCTGTGACAGAGACAGAGACTGCAGTCTCTGAACAGGTTTATCCTGGTGGTGATATTGCTTTTCATTTTGGAGGGGACGTAAAGGAGAATGCTCAGTGTTATGGTTTAGATATGTGATGTCCCCCAAAAGCTCATAGGTGAGATTTTGCAAGAATGGTCAGAGTGAATTTATTAGGTTATGACAGGTAAACCTAACCAGTGAGTTAATCCACTGGTGTGGACCACCTGCATGGTACCTGTAGGCAGGGAAGGTGCGGTGGAGCAAGTGGTGTATGCGTTTTAGCCCTGGTGAGCAGTTAGCTCTCTGCTTCCTGGCAGGCATGTCCCCAGCTGCTTCCCCCTCCATTCCCTGCTTCCTTGCGCCTAGAGGTGTGAAGCTGGCCGACCACCGTGGACTGAACCTCTGAAACTGGGACCTGAGGTGTGCTCCTCTGCCTCTGCATTGCTTTTATCCATTCTTTTTGCCATAGCTACACAAAAGCTGCCTAAATCAGTGAGATTTCCTCTTAAGTATGGCTGTGCCTGCACCTCCTTACCCCAAGTCCCCCAGCTGACCTACACTGACAGTCCATTGTCCACAATGATGTTACAAGGTGGATTCCAGCTTCATATGGTTGGAAAGCATTATGCGGCAAAGGAAAACAGAATTGAATCCATGGGGTAGACTTCATCAATAATTGCCCCTTGGGACCAGTCATGGTGGACTAAATGTTTGTGTCTCTCAAACTCATATGTTGAGATCCTAAGCCCCTATTTGATGCTATTAAGAGATGAGATATTTAATAAAGATCTTTAATAAAGTAATAAAGTCGTGAGAATGGAGCCTTCATGAGCAGGATTATTACCATTACAAGAAGAGACACAAAATCCTGCTCTCTCCTACACAGCACTTGAGAATATAAGAGGAAGAGAAGATGGTCATCGACCGAGCAGGAAGCACCTCACCAGACATGCACTCTGCAAGCTCCTTAGACTTTCCAGCCTCAAGACTTGTAAGAAAACAATACCTGTTGTTGAAGTCACCCAATCTGAATTTTTTTCTGCTAGCCTGAACTGGTAAAAGATGCCATCTTCAGTGGGATCAAACATCTTTTAGTTAAGAAGTGGAGGGGGTCCGTGGTTGATAACATGGGAGTCCTCCTGAGTCATGCCTCGGTTCTACTTGGGAAACAAAAATTTGAGTTACCAAGGCCTTGAAATGCCTCCATTTTAGTGTTCCTGGGGAATATCCTCACATCAGGACAATTTTTCTTTATAATATAAAAGCTATATATATATATATATTCCATAATAAACTTTATGAACATGTTTTTTAAAAATCCTTTGAATTGGGTTTGTAACCCAGGGCCTTGCACAAGCTAAGATGCATTCTACCACTCAGCTGCACCCCTAGACCCTCATTTTGATCATTATATATTACATATTTCCCAAAATTTCTGAAGGATTTTAATAACTTCTTTTAAAATCCCCAAGATAAAGTTCCTTCTTGAAGATGCGTAGAAACTATTCTAGACTTAGAAGGAGCCAATGAAGACATATGTTTACACAATACGCTGTATAGCTCGGAGCACCACTGTGTGCACTATGCTACACCACTAAATCCACCCTGTAAGGTCAGCACTCTCACCTCCATCACACAGATGAGGAAATGGGAGCTGCAGATAAAAACATTTGGGAATCTCCCCATTCTACTCAAAGGTACATCAGAATTGAACCAATCCTCTATGTTCTCATCTTTTCAACTTTGTGATTTCATGTCCAATAAGAAAAGTGTGATCTCTTTAGTGATAATCCATTTTTTTAAGAGAGAGGGACAGTGAGAGAGACAGAGAAAGGGAGAAACAACTTTATTTAGTTTTTCACATGGCCTTAGTTGTTCCAACACTTAGTTGTGTACATGGTGCTGGTGTTTGAACCCAGGTCCTTGTGCTTGCCAGGCAAGCGCCGAAACCACTGAGCCACTGCTCCAGCCCCTAGTGATAGTCCATTTTGAAAGAAGATAAGGCATTTAGATTCTAAATATATGTATATACAGAATGCATGATGTTAATTTCATATTTTAAGAGCACCTTTCACTGGGATTGTTAAACCCATATGTTAATTTCTCACATGTTTACCAAACCTTGCCATTGTGGGATTGACAATTATAGCCACTCTTGTCTTGGAAACCAAAAGCATAAAAATGAGAAGAAAATATGCTCAGAAGTCCAATTAGCCTTAATCAGAGCACATATTAAAATACTGACAATTAGATTTGTTTTACTCAGCTTTTTGCTGCTGCAACTAAAGGACCTGACAACAATTATTTGTTTGAGGGCTCAGGGTTTAGGTTAATACAAAGAAGGCTGGCTCCATTCCTGAGGCTCAAGGTGAGGCAGAACATCATGGCGGCAGGCCTGGCTCCAGAGAGATAAGCAGCTGAAGGCGTCACATGAGGAAACAGAGCACAGAGAAGCTCCACATCAGATACAGAATCTCCACCCCAAAGGCATGCCCCCAATGACACCTCCTCCAGCCACACCTACCAGCCCACAGTTGGAAGTTTATCCCTATAAGGGGATTAACTCACTGATTGGGTTAAGGATCTTATAACCCTATCATTTCTCCTCTGCTTTCCCAGATGGTCATACATGAGATTTTGGGGGACACCTTACATTCAAACCATAACAATATTATTGTTAAAAGATCAATTGAGGTACTTTGAAACATGCACAGCTTGAGTAAACATCAATTTGGAAACCGATTGGTTCCTTTCTGCAAGCAGTCGGGAACCCATGGAAGGGGCACAGGGAAAGGTTCTGCATAGTGAATGTGGACACAATGTAAATCATAAAAAAAATGATTGGTTAAAGTGGAGCATAGTCTTATGTAGATCATTCCGGTGGAAAGCTTCCATTTAGAAATTATTTGGCAGGTTTTAAATAGTTAAATTTAAATGTTGGGGGGGTTGTTGGCCTATTTCTTGCTATTGACACCAACCTGGATTTCAGTTTACTCACATAAAACTCAGAGCTCTGGAGCTACCTTGGTCTAATGACCTCTCAATTGCTGATTTTAACATGGTATTCCTTTAGCTCTCACTACAGGTAGCTTATCCAACCATACACTACCTGCTCAACTGTTCTCACTATCCCAGTTCTACAATGGCGAAAGTGAGTCTTGGAGAAGTTAAAAACAGAGGTGCCAGGATGAGGCTCTACTTCTTAGGTCAAAATTAATTCTTTCCTGCCATCTTGCCAAAAAATATACCTGCACTCATGCTTTGTAATCTGACAGAATTCCATTTGCACCTTGATGTTAAATGAGGGTGTGATAACATTTCCATCCCATAGATTCCTTTAAAAAAAAAGAAAATAAAATAAAGAGAGGACAGGGAGAGAGAGAGAGCGCGCACAAAGTGATTTTTATTTAGTTTTTCATGTGGCCTTCATTCCTCGGACGCTTTGTTGTGTACCTGGTGATGGGTTTGAACTTCTGAACTTGTGCATGCTGGACAAGCGCCGTAGCTGAGCCATGGCCCCAGCACTCCCCGTAGATTTCTTGAGGGATGAACTTCTCCATATGAAGTGTCCATGTGCATGAAGCACACCATCGATGTCAACTATTGTTCGGAGCAGCACCCAGAGCTGCCTGGGCACACATGTGGAGTCTGCACAGTTCTAAGAAGATTCCGTACGTTTGCTTGATGCATTAGTAATATTTGTAAATCAAGCAGAATTCAGCAGGGAAAACAGGTATGTTAACTAAGCAGACTCGACAGGTTCTTGTGAAGACCTTCTCTCTGTTCAGCAGGTTTTGAGTTACTGTGGACCCAGCAGTACAGAATGCAGAGCCCTTCTCTCGTGGACTTACCTTCTAGGAGGAGGAAGAAATGGGAGAGCACTGTGATTCCACAGCCAGTGTCAAGGTGCTGGCAAGAAAGGTAAGGCCGGGTCCTGGATTAGCCACTGGAAGACATGGTGGCCTTTACAAATTGTTTACAAATTCTTGGCCATTCCTCCTCTAAGAAGTGGAATTTAATTCCACTCCCCGTAAACATGGGCAGTCCCACCGGATTTGCTTCCCCTAAAGACAATTTGGCAGACAAGAAGAAAGCAGAAGACCACATGAGCAGCTTCTGAAGCTAGGTCAAAAATGGCCGTTTGCTTCCACCTGGCTCTCTCTCTCTCTATTTCTCCTCTTTCACTCCCCACCTGAGCTTTTGGAGTCTGGCTAACCTCAGCAGCTATGATACAGAGACCATGCAGTGCTACCACACGCAGATAGAGACAGATGCACAAGGAGCCCCAGCTGTTGAGTCTTCTCAGTCCAGGTGTCACGATGGGGGTGTGCAAGCCTGCAGATGATCCAGCCCCAGCCTTCAGGCCGCTTACCCCTGCCAAGGTCAAGTGGAACAGAAAAGAACTGTTTCCACCACCAAGTCCTGCCCAGACTGCAGAGGCAGGGGAAAAAATGAATGCTTGGGTATAAGACACGACATTTTCCAGTGGTTAGTTATACATGTATAATAACTGGGGGAAAAAAGGTTTGGGGAGAATTGGATGGAGAGTGGATATTGGAACAGAGATCTCAGGTTGGGTGTGTTGGTGCACACCTGTCATTCCAGCGACTCAGGGAGTTGAGCCAGGAGGATCACAAGTTCACGGCCATGCTCAGCAACCTAGCAAGGTCCTAAACAATTTATCAATACTCAGACTCAAAATTTAAAAAAAAAGACTGGAGATGAGGTTTAGTGGTTAAGCACTTCAAGGATCAATCCCCAGTAGCAAAACAAAATAAAACAAAAGGAACAGAGATTCTGAAATATGGTGGTAGATGATGAGCCAAGCAAATACTTAAAGGACTAACTCCAAAGTGGAGCAGCAAATGCAAAGGCACTGAGGTTAGGATGCGCTGGGTAGTTTGAAGGAACCGTCAGCCAGCATAGCTGAGAGGCAGTAAACGGTGAGAAAGGAAGCAAATAAGGTACAATAAGGAAATGGGCCAGATCTGGAAGACCCTACAGTCTGCAAACAGTTCAGAATTTTTTATTAATGGGTTGGGAAACAATTGGAAAACGATTAGGAATAGAGTTAATTTTAATTCATATTTGAACAAAATGGTCTACCAGTATGGGAATAGTATGCTGCAAAGAAAAAGGTTGAGGAGACAGATCACTTAGGAAAGAAGGGCAGTTATCAGGAAGAACATGAGGGTGGTTAGGCCTGGGGTCTCATCTCTGCAATTGGCTGGGATGTGACCTTACTAGGGATAGGGTTTGAGGTTAGGTCCCATTGTTTTGCAGATGGATTGAATTGATAGATTAATAGATGGATTGAATGACTGTGAAGACCTCAAAGTATGACCCACTGGAGCACCTTGGAGCAGCTTGTGAAGAATGCCGAACCTCAGGTAGCACCCCAAACTCATTACATCAGACTCTGCATTTTAATACTATGCTCTGTGGGCCATATGCAGATCAAGTCTGAAAATCTCTGTCTTTTTTTTGTAGTAGGGTAATTTTTTTATCAATATATCCACACTTTTTACAGCTAATTTAACAGGTTAAAAAGTTTTCCAGCTCTGTTGCATTATTTCAACTTTTCATCGTCCTTTGCTTTTATTTTTTTCCTGAAATGGAAAGCATTTTTTTAACCCTTTGACATCTACCAATTGAGAATTCAGTTCTTGGAGTCTCACCTAACATCAGTCAGGGCAGGATCAATGAGGGCAGAACAGAACATTAAAAAGAAGGAAGAGAAGAAAGAGGAAGAGGAGCATAAGGAAGACTGAAAAAGAAAAACAGACTTCTCATCAAATTCAAAAGATAAGTAACACAAATCCACATTAGCTAACTAATGCTTACTGATAAAAACTACAGGGCTGGAGCAGTGTCTCAGCAGTTATAGCACTTGCCTGGCATGTGCCAGAACGCAGTTTCCAACTCCAGCACCATGTACACAATAAAGTGGCAACAAAGGCCACACAAAAAAACTAAATAAAATTGATTCTTTCTCTCTGTCACTGTCCCTCTCTCTTTAAAAAAAAATAAAATACTCTTCTCAGGCTGGAGAGGTGACTCAGTGGTAGAGTGCTTGCCTGGCATGCATGAGGACCCTGATTCCATTCCCAGCACCACACATAGAACTAAGTGGTGGAAAAATAAAAACCAGATGAAAAAAAAAAGTCCCCCTTCCCTCTCCCTTTAAAAAAATACTATACTCTATTCCTACAAGAATCTACCATAATTTACTTTTGGAATTATTCATTACTCAGTTTTTGAAGAATTGAGTTTTTCCTTTAAAAAGTATTCAGAACATCTTGCTTCACCTGCACTTTCAGCTTAGGGTTCTTCTTAGTTGATCCCTGTATAATTTTATGAGGCCCCAGGTAACTATTTTGAATTTCTATTTCTAGGAGATGGATTTCATTTTCACTAGAAACTAGTAGGCCATCAGCACAATGTCCTATCACCCTTCTTTGCCTTACTCCCAAACCATGCTTAACAGGAATTTTAGTTTCCAGCAAAAGCTCAAAACTCAAGTCCACCGCCTTGCGTGTCCAGCTCAGCAGGATCCCTTCAGACACCAGCTCTATGCCCTTAATAAAGCAATGATAATCATTTCCCCAAGACTTTCCTTGCCACCTGCTACCATATGCATGCTATTCAGGGCCTTAAACAAATCATTTTCAGAAGCCCTGTCCTAGAAGTAAAGGCAACGGTCTCCAAATAATACACAGGACACCAAAGTGTGTCAGGAATGATTTTGGAGAACAAATTATCCTTCAGGTTCCTGCAGCTTACAGATAAGAGCATTTTTTAAAGTTTTATGCAAAGTTCAAGATGACTGAAAATGTAAATTTCAGAGGGGTACGTTCACTGTGAAGGTTGGAAGACAAGATCAGAAAGGTGTTCTTAAATTAGCCTTTTTTTTCCCCTCCTAGTAGGTTACATGCAAATTGGAAGTGTTGAATATAATACATTCCCAGATAAAATTTAAGACCTCTAAGGTTACAGAAAATAGAGTCTGTAAACCCACACCCAGAATGTGCATTATTTCTCCTAGCATACAATTGCACCAAGCCATACCGGATGGCAAAAATCCAATTACAGCAAAAAAGGTTGCTCTCCGTTATTCGTTTCTTCAAGTAAAAGTAAATGGCAAAACGAGGTGAGCAGCCGATGCTGGCATTATAAATACACGGACCTAGTTTGGTATCAATTTTTTGTTAGTGAAAGAATGAAAGCAGATAAAAAGATTCCAGCGCACGGCAGGATCTTCAGTGCAGACTTTCACATTCTTTTTTTTTTTTTGAAGAATTGGGCCAGAAGAGGAAAACAACTTTTCTCCTGACAGTAAGATATTCTCTAAGGAAGACTGTGGTGTAATTTTTATGAGTCAAAGCTCTTAAGTCAAGAGTCAGTAGTTCAAACCCAAATCTTAGGGAATTTTTTGTTACTTGTAATAGATTACATGACGTCGCTGAGCCTCAGTTCCCTTTTTATGGTCAGGCAGAAAGGAAATCATCAGCATTGCTCTCTTAAAATGAATTAGGATCACATGAAAAGGTGCATGTCACCATCTGTCCGGTAGTCAGGTCTCAACACCTATCAGGTATTAGGACCAGCTCAGCCTTTAGGAAATCGGTGTCCTTGGCAGGATGAGTTTCATTGTGCTTAAACCGGTTTGATCCGCATTGCTCTGGGGCTGGCTCATTTAAAACTTGGAAAATCAAAAAGATGCCACAATTATGGTAACACTTCCCCTGGTTTCTGCACTGGAGAATGGTAGGGGTGGTGACAGAAGAGAGTTCTGTGCCTTTCTGGAATCCAGTGGTGGAGAAAATGACAGAGCCGGGAGGCCTAGCATCTGAACTCTGCTGATAAATTCTCTTCACTTTTCTTTTCTGCCCCATCTTTCTATGAACCCAGTTTGTCTAATCAGCAGAATATTTATAGTTCTCAAGCAAAAGATCTGCTTATTTTCAGCCCCCACCAGAGGTGGGAACAATGAAACATTTATCTTATTAAGATCACAAAAGAGGAGACTGCTTTCTGTTGTGTGCTGAGCTCGCACCCTCTCTCCTGCGATGACAGCTGTACACAGCAGCCCTCTGCCGTCACTGGTGAGGCCCCTGATGCCAGGTTGCCAGCTCCCTGCCTTGGCTCATTGAAACAGCTAATGCCACTTGATGGAGAGCAGAGCCCCTCGCTGCACCCCTGCCTGTCCCCTCCCAGACCCACGGTGTTCTTGATCTGCCAGCCACGGAGAGCATCAGGCAGGCTGAGCAAAGTGAGCTGCTGAGGTTGCTTCTGCCAATTAGCAGCTGTGTGGTCCCTGCAAAGTTGCTTCACCTCTCCAAGGCTCCATTTTTTATGAAGAGCATGGTGATCGTTGTGACATTTGCTGGGCTTTAGTGAGAATTAGAGATAATATGTCAAAGCCGGTGGCATAAACGGGGAGGTGGGGGGCTCAGTGATGAAGCTGTACTTCTGAAACCTCAGCATTTGACTAAGAACACATTTTTCTGTTTATTTGTTTTTTTAAATCAAATAAACCTTTCCTCATTGTTTTCATATACTTGTGTGATCAGATGACTGCCCTAAGTTCAAGACTCTCCCAGGGAGAGGACAAGAGTTTGGAGGTCACCTTAAACTTCAGAAAAGCAATTTTCAGATAATTCCTGCAGTGATGTTCAGAACTTGAGGTTTCTGGATTCATCTGGGGAAACAAGAGACTCTGAAAGAAGGCAAAAATATAGATGTGGACCCCCAACCAGGGCAATATAATAGGAAAGCACTGTTTTGTGGAAGCAGAGTTTTACAAAAGTTATCATCAGCACTGCCCAATAGAGATGTAATGCAGGCCACATCAGTAATGCAGACTTTCCTCGTAGCCACACTTTTATAAATAAAAAAAAACAGACAAAGTTTATTGAATAATATAGGTAATACTGTGCTATTTAACACAATCTATTCAAAATACTACTTGAAATTATAGTTGATATGAAAACTATTGGGACATTTTACATTATTTAAGTAAAAATCAATATAAAATTATGTGGACATTTTGCATTCATTTTTCTTAATATATGAACCTTCACTTTTATTTAGTAATAAATTGCATACATAATGTGAATATAGTAAAAATGAACTGTACTGTAAGCTGGGTATGATGGGGCGCTCCTATAATCTCAGCGATTTGGAAGGCTTTGGAAGGAGGATCATAAGTTGAAAGCCAGCCTCAGAAATTTTGTGAGGCCATAAGCAATTTAGTAAGACCCTTGTCTCAAAATAAAAAATAGAAAAAGGGCTGGGGATGTGGCTCAGTGGTTAAGTACCCCTGAATTCAAGTCATGGTTGCATCTGTATTTTGGTCTGAAGTCTTTGAAATCCGCTGTGCATTTTACAGTTAATAGAATGTATCAGTGCGAATGAGCCACGTTTCAGGTACTCTAGCCACTGGTGGCAAGTGACACCAGAGACATAAAGAATGCAGTTGTGTTGAAAATTGCTGTTTTAAATCTATAAGCCATTTACCGAGACCAATGTACACATCATTTTCAAAAGTGTGCTTTCAGTTAGAAAACGGCTCGGAGAGAAGGATGAACTAATGTCATTGATAACCTCTCCCCTCTGCAAGGCTTCTAACGGTGAAACCACTCATGTTTGGTGGCTGCCCTCTACTGTTCAAATGCTGCATTGAACAGAAGAGAGAGGGAAAGTTCCATCCCTAATGGACTCAAGCACCAAGTCACATTCATTTTCTTTTCAAATCGATAGCATCTTAGACATATACAAGTAACAAGCAACTGGCTCTGCCGCAGGTCCCCATGTCAGAGAATACCCGTTTCCTCTTTCCTTGATGAAATACCCTTTCATCTTGAGCTAGTGATGATATTAAAAACGGAAGGAAAACACAAACATTATTTCTCGTTCAACAAATTCAAACTAGAATTCCTAACATCAGTGTGACAGTAGAAAAGCTAAACACGATAAGAAACTTTAGATCAAGAGATGACGCACCTTTTACATGCCATTTTCTCCCAGGCGAGACTACAGGTGGCTATTAATGCAATTTGAAATCCCAAGAGCCACGCACCAAATGATGGCTAAAAACCAACTGCTTCTCATGTACAGTTTTCTGGTTCAGCTTTCGGTGAAGGGGAGAAGAGAATGTAAAAGGAAGCTCCTGTATGTGGAGGACTATAAGCCCTGTTTTGCCAAGTGTGCAGAGAAGTTCTGCAAAGTCTTTTCCAAGCAAGTTTATGGTCGTTGGTTTTGAGGCTACAGAAGATACGAGCAAGAACTAGGAAGATTAAAGTAGAACAACCAAAGGATTTATAATGGCCACAAGTGAATTTACCCCCCTTGGAACTGCCCCCACTCTTCTGTCCTCTCCTGGCCTCACCTTCAGCAGATCCATAGCTCACCTCTGTCCACTCAAGCTGACTTTCTCTATCCTGAGCCCCTCATTCTGCACCACAAAAATTCTGGAGTCTGGTGAAAACTGAACTTCAGGGAGTCTGAACTTCCCCGAGATTCTGCAGGAAGGGAGAGAGTTGAAAGATGCATCAGTAGAAGGTATATTATCTTTGGGGGCTGGAATCTGGGTTCATATCCATCCTCTGTGGCTTATATCATTCAGGAAATGAACACAGACTAGAAATCACCTTCTCAGTTATTTACAACAGGAATGGCCCATATTAAGGTGAAACATCATCCTGGGAAAGGGATTGTTGAGAACAAATGGAATGATCAGCAGCTTTTTCCTACCGCCACACACGTCAAATCCAGAAGCTGATCCTAAATCAAATCCAGAAGCTGATCCTAAATCAAATCCTACTTCTGAGAAATGTGGAAGATTAGGCAAAACAAATGCCTCAGGAGACAGAGATCAGACTGAATTCTGGCTCATGAATTTACTAGCTGTTGTGTAAGAGACCAAGTACTTAACTTGATAAACCTTGGTTTTCTCATTTACAAAATGGGATAATGGTATTACTCATAATGGTATTACATCATTATGAACATAAAATGAACTAAGGCTTACAAATTGCCTCAAGAATGGCTAAACACTTGAGAAAATAATTACCAAGTAGTAGAAAGGTTTAAAAATCTCCAAAGAGGCATCTAGATATAAGTCATCAATTACTGATCAATATGAATCTTCCAGGGTACTTGGTAGAGCCCAGAGAAAGTATCAAAGACAGAATTCAGTACAACAACATACTGTACAAGTTTGTGCCCTGGGCTATATTCTATGCAACTCAGGTGTGTAGTAGGTTGTATCATCTAGGTGTAGATTAGTGCACATGAGTTCACAAAGTCATGAAACTGCCTAACAAGGTATTTATCACAACAGATCCTGTTATGTGACACTTGACTGTACTTTATGTTGAGTTAGCAAAACACTGAACACAACTTGAAATTGAAAGGCAAAATGGAAGAGGTGATAGAAGAAACAGGAATTCAGGAAGGCCTCCAGGTCTCTGGCCTTCCCATCTAATGGAATAGTAAGGTCATACACTAATTTACATTCATGATAAAACAGATTTTTAAATAAAATATTTTCTAGGAATATTCAGAAGAACAGAAATCAATACCTGTATTTTTAAGGACTTTTGAATTTATACTGGGTATTAAGTAGAAAGAAAGGATTCTGAATTAATTAAATTTTAATTGTTAAAGACAACAATGATTCTTCTTGTGGATATTAGGAAACAAAGGGATAATATTTCATGGAAAAACAACTCCTGGCTTTCCCCCTTTGCACTGATTTGGAGAGTTCTGTGTCTGGGATGACGGGTGGCCTCTTCCTTGATGTCCTCGGGAGCATAGTAGGTCAGCTCATTAAATTCCTGACTGAGGTGGAGTTCATGGAGTTCACCTGCTGAGCACAAAGGTCCTGGAGGGTGACCTCCTAGAGGCAAGAAAGTGTGTGGGTTTCTCTGGCAAGTCAGTTAAGTTGTGAGGGTATGGGAGTCTGCTGGTAATTACATTTTTATATCTAGCTTCCAAGATACATTGCAATATGGATTCAGAGCTGCCACTTTGCAGCTGAATTCCCTCATTTATGCATTTATCCATGCCACGGATTTTGCAGGAAGCTCCTATAATCAGCCAGTCCCCCTTCACACACCTAAACTTCTGCACAGTTAACCAGTAGGAAGCAGAAATGGCTCACCTGTGTCAAATCTCTTTGATGCTATTTGCTAGCTATCTGACATTGAGTCATTTAACTTCCTGATGATTCCGTCTGCCTATAAATGAGGATGTAATAGTGCCTATTAACCACATAAGACTGCACTGAAAGTTAAATGAATGGATATGTGGAAGTGCATCAGAAGTCAACAAACATTTTCTGTGTGGGATCAAATAATAACTTTTTACAGTTTTGTGGGTCATGTGGTCTCTAAGGCAAGATTCAACTGTGTTATTATAGTACAAAAGCTCCCACTGGCTGAACAGGCATAACTGAAAATGTGAGACTGTGTTCTAATAAAACTTTATTTATAATAAATGGTGACAATCAAATTTGGGCCACAGACTATAGTTTGTCAATGTAGAGAAATAGTCGTAGAACATACCAGATTTTGTCTATCCTTATTACCACTATTTTATATTTGTACAAGAAATGTTTTACAGCCAGTAGCATCTTCCCTATTTATTGGTTTTGTGTTTGCTGCTGACCACCATTTGGAGGCACCACCTTAGAAAGAGCCCATTAAATTTCATTGTCTAGGGACCTGAGTGGTGGCCCAGCAGTTACAAAGCTTGCCTGGCATGCATGAGGACCTGAGTTCAAACCCCAACACCACATAAATAACAAATTCTCAGCAACGAAGGCCACATGGAAAACTAAACAAAATGGATTCTCTCTCTTATTTTCCCTCTCTTTAAAAAAAAAAAATCCATAGTCTGCCTAAGGTTGTTGTAGCTTGATTTCAAGCTAAACCCATGTTAATAAGAGCAAATTATTCACATTCTTCAAAGAGGCAATTTTTTTCTTCCTTTCATTGCTTGCCAAGTTCAAAACATGACACTTTCTTCGCTTCCTTCCTGATGGTGGTTTTATTGTTCATTTACTCTAAGGCTGAGGATTCAATTCTTTGTGCCCCACTTTCCACAGAAGCTTCCTTTTAGACCCCCATCTTGGGCAACCGTTTCTTTCTTTACGGTACTTAAAAGAATACTGCATTTTATAATTGGTAGGTCCTCATTTGGATGAAATATGTTAAGGGCTCAAAAGCAATAGCTGGTCCTATTTATAGAGTTTTTTGTTGTTGTTGTTATTTGTTTTGTTTTATTTTTTGAAGGCAGAAGGACACTGAGGGAGAGAGAAAGAGAGGATCCATTTTATTTAGTTTTTCATGTGGCTTTCCTTGCTCCGACACCTCATCGTGTACGTGGTGCTGAGATTCAAACCCGCATCCTCACACATGCCAGGCAAGCGCCATAAGCACTGAGCCACCTCTCCAGCCCCATTTTTGGTGATTTCTGCAGTGGACACTTTTCTCAATCGCCTTTCCCAGTCTAGCATCTCTGTCCATCCACCACTTCTCCAAGGACTTCCTCAGAGGTACCCAGAGCTGTTCTCCACACCTTCCCCAGAGATGGCCAAGAGCCCCTGATTGTGATTGGTTTGTACAGGCTGAATCCTGGATACTGTAAGTTTGCATGTTTAAAACTCTAAACCAAAGTACCAAGGAATGGGACTGCATTTGAATACAGGGCTTTCAAAGAAGGGATTAGTTTAACAGGAGGTGTTAGAGTGGCCCCCAAACTAATTTGTCTGGTTTCCTTACTGGAAGAGGAAATCTGCACATGGATAGTATCATCAGGGGGTCCTGGGCACAGAAGACAGACCCTGCCTAACATACCAAGTGAGTAGTTCATCTCCAAGTCAAGGAGCCAGGCCCTCAGGGGAAGCAATCCTGACAGCACTTTGATGTTGGACTTCCAGCTCCTATAACTGTGAGACCATATGTGTCTGTTTTTCAGGCCATCCAGTGTGTGGAACCCAGCCACAAGCCCCTGAAGACAAGTGCATTGCAGATACAAAATGCAGACCCTCTGGCCTCCAGGTCTTGTTGGACCTCACCCCTGCCTCCATTGCTCCTTTGCTTCTTTTCTCTTTAGCACACTCCTCCAGCACATCATGTCCCTCCAAATCTCTGTCTCAGTTTCTCTATCTAGAAAAGTAGAACTAAAATCACTTCTGAACTTCAAAAATTCTCCATATTCCAGAAATCTATTAGTTTTGAGAGGTCAACACTGAAGACATAGATCAGATTAGATTTCGGAGTCTTCTGTTGTCAATACAAAATGGAAAGTGCCCTGTAAATTAATTCTTTTTCTCAGAATAATTGTGCACTTTTACATCTGTGCTGATAGTCCCAGCACATCGGTACATCCCAGGGATGCTAAAATATCACGTGTGGATGTCCCCCTGGAATAAAACACAAATTTAAACTCAGTATTGGAGCTGGCAAAATGACTATGGAAAAACCTGGCATCCTTAGACACATGTGGGCAGCAGATTTTTAAATACCCACATCAATCTAATTACAAAAAAGCAGGGAAAATATTAATATCCTAGACATATGCAGGAATTTCAATTATCTTTTGCAATATGTTGTGATTTTGCATGTTGCAAAACATCGTTATTTTTAATCATTAAATCGTGATGTGTCCTGAGCAATTTTAATTTGTGTGGACTTTTTCAAAGTTTTCCTTTATTTGAATGTGTTAGTATAAAAACTTACATAGTAAGTGAGTGGAAAAGAGGGGGCGGGTTGGTGAAGGAAGGAGGGACAGGACAGGGAAGAGGAAGGCGAGAAACCTCTGTAGACGTACAAATGAAATGGATGTACAAGTATATTTGTTAAAAGTTTTAGACATTCCTTAATGCATTTCCTCATTTGTAAGATAGTATAATCTGTGATCCAATAATACAGTATTAGGAGAGAGCAGTGCACAATTTGTTAGGATCACTCAACCAGGTAGTAAACCTTCATTAGGTCTTCACAGTATGATTGAAATAAAAATTCAGAACAATTACCAGAGAATTCAAGGAATTTCCGATAATCACTATAACTCTCTGCCTCTCCTAAGATGTAACTGATGTATACATAAAGCAGGTGAATCTTTCTAACTTTTGCAGATAAATTAGGGAGCAAAAATTACCTGTGAGCTTAGATAGAGAATATACTTCAATGTCTTTCTCCCTTTTGTTCTAGACCGTCTCTTTTATTTACCCTGAACTATGTCTCCAGAATAATAAAAATCTGCATGCAAATATATGTAGATGAAAGAAAAGATTTGGTAGTTCCCTGTCCTGTCCTGATCACCCTACCTGCTGTGCCCCATGAACACTTACTATTTATGACCTATCTCTGAATTGAAGTATGTGTATTTCAGATGAGCTTTGGCTTCCAAACTTGGCTTCTCAGTAGAATCAATTAGGGAACTTCTTTAAAGCTGGAATTCCCATACTCTAGGCCTGAAAAAAAAAATCTAATTCTGAAAGTTTGAGGAGCCTGCTCTTAAAGTACAACCGTTAAAGGAAAAGAGGTGGATTAGTCTTGCTCTTTGACTCCATAGAAACCGGCTACTGGGCCCATGCTGACGTCTTCCTCAGTCCACCTCCCCACACACATCATGAATTCCGTATGGTCATCTTTCCCTTTACATAGTGAGACTTTACATTGTCTCACTATCCTCATTACAACATTTGTTCAACTTCAGCTAGCCAAAAATAAATAAATTAAACTTATTGACTTTCAAAGGAAAATGAGATCAAGTTCGCTTGATTGCTGTAAAGACGGCACTGACTTATGAAGTAGTGAAATACCTCACAGTAGCTATTCAACCTGCAGTTTGCAAATTCATTTTTCAAAACATCATATGTTGATTTAAATATAAAGAAAACAGTGCATAAAAGTCACCTTGATAGACAACTGTCTCTTTGCATGATATATAATCTTAAGTCATTATGAGCAGAAGCAAAGGGAACATTATTCAAGGATGCAAACTTGCCCCAATGTTTTTCATTCTGAGAATACATCAGCCTTAAAGCATTGTTAAAAAGATTCTAACTGGGTTGGAGCAGTGGCTTATTGGTAACAGTGCTTAACTGGCATGCATTAGGATGGGGGGTTCTAACGCCAGCACCAGGTACACAACAAAATGTCGGAGCAATGAAAGCCATATGAAAAGTTAAATAAAATTTATTCTTTCTCTCTCTCTATCCCTCTCTCTTTAAATAAAAAAAGAAGATTCTAATTTACAAAGCTTACGTGACGAGGATTGTACTTTTCCAAACTTAGTTCTGCAATGTTATACATTCAAGAGTGAAATAAGAATTGGAATGAGAACTGGTTCAATCAGACAACCATGGAATGAGGTACAGGGATGAAGGCAAATGTTGTGATGGAAATAGGACCAGCCAGGGTACTGCAGGGCAAATTAAATGTTTTTGAAAACTGCGTGGTGTAATATTAGTAATCAGAGGAGGTCTGATATTAAAATCTAATTGAAATTGAATTCAGACAGAGAACTTCACTCCTACGCTTCTGAGGTGGGCTCCCTAAGGCAGCATTCTTTTGAAAGACCAGGCGTCTCCACAGCGGCTTTCCTTTGATATTTCCCTTCACTGATAATAGAACTACAATGCTTTTGTGGCACAGTAGGCCTTGAAGGATAGATACAAAAAAAAGTTGCCAAAGGACACATTGATGAGAATGCAAAGAATGTCTCCCATTCATGGGGCATGGGCCTTGTTGACTGATGGCCTGAGTAAGATCAGATTTCTCCAAGGAAAAAAATGGAACTTTCCTGCTATTCAATAGGGAAGTGGTTAATGAAATAGAGAAAAAAAAAAGTTAAAAAATGAAAGTCAATTTGAGATAATATGACATACGTGAGCTTATAAAATTGGGTGGCAGCCTATTTTTCCTAGTAAGAATTGGTCCTGGACGTAGCTTGATGTCCACAGATTCAGGGATGCCATAGAGATAATAAACTACTGAAGTTTATGCAAACCACAAGGGTTTTGTATTAGTTTATACCACCCTGGAGCAAAACACCACTGATAAATTAGCATGGTTAGCGCTAATAGACAACAGTAAAGTATCAGGGTTTTGGCCTGAATTTATATCCAGGTAATTGCATTAGTTTCAATTTTACTTACCTTTTATAAATGTGGCCCAAACTAAGTACTAGATAAAAGGTAAATTGCTTGCTATTAATAACTTGCATTTTTTCTTCTTAGGAATAAATTCATACTTTGAAAAATAAAGGAATCAGATCCATTAATTACTTTCTTATAAAATATTTGATATTATTTCTCAGTTTTTAAATAACAAACCCAAACTCAGACCTCAGGCAGCACTCATATCATATGCTGGGCATTTATTTGAAATTGGAAAGGTTTGGCCAAGTTGCTTTTATTTTTATATCAACATGTTTAACTCATAGTCGTCATAAAAACAGAACTGATTTTTGATTGTTTATGGAGGGACTGTTTTCAGTTCCTGTAACAGAATACCTGAGATGGGGAGATGTCTAAAGACAAGAGTGCCCTTTTCTTCACAGTTTTGGAAGCTCAAGTCCAAGGTTACAAGGCTGTATCTGCAGGGCTTCTGATGAGAGTCGCCAGCTACTCCATGCCATGGCAGGAAAGTGGAAAATGCATCAAAAACATGCAGAAGGGATCACTTGGGGAGAGAGGAAGCAAGAGAAGGCGAGGGAGTAAAATCCACCTTCTACAAATCCCCTTGAGGGTAACAATCCAATTCCTCAAGATTGCAAGAACTAACCCAAATGAGAAGGGCACTGATCCACGTGAAGTTTCTACCTCTTTTTTCTTTTGTAAAGAGAGAGGGACAGTGAAGAGAGACGAGGAGAGAGGGAGAGAGAGAGAGAGAGGGAGACAATCAATTTTATTTAGATTTTTCACATGGCTTTCATTGCTACAAGAGTTTGTTGTGTATGTGGTGCTGGGGTTTGCACCCACGTACTGGCACATGCCAGGCAAGTGCCATAACCTCTGAGCCACCACTCTAGCCCAAGTTTGTATCTCTTGATGTTAACACTTCCTATTAATTCTCACGTCCCAACACTGCTGTAATGTGGAGCTGAGCTTCTACATTAGAGTTGGTGGAGATAAACCTTATTCAAAGGAGAACATCATAGCATACAGATAATGGAAATTCCCACGTCATCTCCCAAAAGGTACCCTGTACAGAACTGACAATCATCAGGTAAATGCTCAGGCAGAGTGTGATCCCATTAAAATGTTATTTCAAAGGTTGTATAAGAGAGAAAAGGACAGTAATATAGAACATCCTCTTCAAGGTGAGATAAGCTCTTCACCTCAAGCAGGGACTCTGCTCTGTGAACATAACAGGGCAATGAGGCACTGACCTAACAACAAATATCTTCCTTGGATTGTTAACCTCAAGCTAGATTTTTAAAAGGCTTTTATATTTAAACTGTTACGGAAACTTATCCATGTAGAAAGATGTTTAGTATTTAGTGTGGTGCCAGGTACTTCCAGAAGTGAAGAAGTTAAAATTGAATATATTTAAAAAGGTAGTAGGATGACAATTGAGTTTTAGGGTTCCAAGCTCAGTTATGGCAGTGTACGTGAGGGGGACTCAAGGTCTATGGAACTCATGCTCAACATCTGTAAAATGAGGATGATAATAATGCTGATCTTCAGTAATGATAATATAAATATTTAATGACTGGTTGGCATGAGCATAGGAAATCCAGAAAGAACATCCACTTAATCCAGGTAAGTGCCTGCTGACACATGTACCGACGGGGGTTGACTGGAAACAGCTTTATCTCAGCAGATTGTTGGACGTGTTAATGAGACTTTGATTCTCAGCTCTATGGGATAAACATCTTCTGAAAGGGTTCCAGGTGGTTTATACATTGCACAACTCCTGATCCATGTGAGGAATACAATACGGAAGTGGTGGTACTCCATGTCTGAGCTTATGTCCCCCAAGTCGCATCAGCTTCAATCTTTATGTATACCTTTTTTTTCTCTTTAATTATGCAGTCTGGCAGAAGCCTAGTCAACAGCCACCCTGTGGAGAGGAAGTGAAAGCCATATAGAGAGGAAATGAAAGCCATATAAGAGTCCAGAGGCTGAACCTCCAGTCCAAGTAGAGCTGTAGACGACCCATGCCCCAGCACAGTTGGACAACAATCTTAGACGAAGTCTAAGACTGAACCACCCAGCAAAGCAGGGCCTGGGTTCCTGACCCTTGGATCTGTGTGACTGCTTTAGTGAGGGATTTTTCTGTTGTGACCAAAAGACATGACAAGAATAACTGGAGGAGGAAAAGTTTATTTTGGGGCTCACAGCTTCAGAACACTCAGTTCATACACGGCTGACTCTACTCTTTAGGGACTGAGATGAGGCAGAACATCATGGCCGAAGGGCATGTGGGGAGGAAAAGCATTTGGAACATCACACCAAGCAGCAGAAAAAGAGCTCCGCTCACTGGGGAAAAATTTTGTACCCCAAATGCACGCCTCCAGTGAGCTGTCTCCTCCAGCCATACCCTGTCTATCTACAGTTACCACCTAAATAATCCCTATCAGGTGATTAACACAATGACCGGGTCAAGGCTGGCACAACCCAACCATTTCACCTCCAAACCTTCTTGTAATGTTTCACATGAGCTTTTCGGGGACAATTCACACCTAAATCATATAAGTGACATAATAAATATTTGTTATTTTAGGTTGCTAAGTTTTGGGGTGATTCATTATACAGCAGTAGATCATCAATTCACTAAATCATTTGAACTATTATACAAAAGAGAAATGATGAAAAAATCCAAATATCAGTGCGGAAGATTGTGTGCTACTTATTAATGCTGAAATCCAAATAAAGAGAGATATTACAAAGGTTCTCTTTTTCTGGGGGATGTGGTTCTGAAGAGATGGTGTCACACTCAGCTGTGAGGTTGGTAGTACACACAAAGTTGCTGTACCATAGACATGAAAGGCAAGAGGTCAAGATCAAAACCATGCTCTGATTTCCAGGTGGCCTGACCTGGCTCAGAGCTGCATCTACCCAGAAATAGCAGTGCTTCTTTTTAGCCCATGCAAATGCTTGATTCTCTTGACAAAACATACCTTGGGATTTTGTCCACCCTAAGAAGGCATTATTTCCCCAATAAGCACAGAGATTACCATCTGGCTAGCAGTGGTTCCAACATTGGTGCGAACAGGAGAATTTTAATATTTTTGAAGGAGATTATTCTATCTTCGAATCTTGCCCACCTCATTGATTTTATGTGTATTATTGTATCACAGTTTTCTCACTAGAAAATGAAAAATAAGAACAAAAGTATCTATATAATTGGATTATGCAACAATCACATGAAGTAATTTTTGAAAAGCACCAAGATCAATGGGTTGGCGAAAGACAAATGATCAGTACATGTGGCATTCCTATCTCCTTTGCATCTGTTTGAGTTGAGGCAGAATAAATGGGCTCTTTATGAAAAACATGTGAGTTTGCCAAGTGAATAGAAACTCATCATGTTCCTTATTATAGCAGTCATTAGGATAGAAACCTAAATCAAAAGCTTAGCAGAAAGTCTTGAACTATTTACCTGTGAGCAACATGAAAATGATAGATGACAGATGATAAAAAGATAGATGATAGATACGTAGATAGATAAATACACAGTTATACAGACAATAGGAAATGTATGTGGAATATATACAGAGAATAAATATGAAATACTAAGCTACTTTATTATAACCTATTGTATAGTAGTTATATTTACAATTAATAATAGGGTAACTCCCCTCTAGATGTTTAATATCTGCTTTACTCTTTTAAAACAAATAAAGAAAATAATTTATATACTTTCCCAAGAATTGAATAGTGCTAATTAAAAATTTCTGTACCAAAGACCTGAGGTTAAATTCTAATATCTCAAGAGGCAATGGGGGAAGTGTCGGATATTTCCAAGCCTGAATATTTACAGTGGAGTTATTTATTTGCATGCATGTATGTAACGTACTGGGTAGAAACCCAGGGCCTCATGCTTGCTGGGCAAGCACTCTACCCACATCCCTAGCCGAAGTCTTATTTTTTTTTTAATTGGGAGAATCATGTAGGTTGTTCTTCTGCATTATAATTTTTACAACTATTTCTCAACTGACCACTTTAAAAGAGTTAAGCAAATACATGCATAATTTCTTGAGGTTTATTCCCATGATTTCATGCATCTCTTCATTCATTTCTGCCATGCTACCTTTGTAATTCTACTATCCTCAGTGTCAAATGGGAGACATTTCTTCCAGGCCAGAAGGAAATAGAGAAATAGGTGTCACCTGCAATTTATACCCCAAATGATAAAATGCTGAGATGTCCTATTTTTTATTTTCCAAGGAAAATCAGTTCCACCAGCTGGACAGGATAGCATCCACTTTCTATTTCACTTGTTTTTTGCTAAGTAGGATATATCCAGATTCTTTCCATCTTATTTCCTTGTGTATGTTCAGTGGGCATCTTAAGGGCTTCCTCTGAGAAGAGGTGTGCTATAGACAAAGGAGAGGAAAATCATGCTGAAATTTAAAAAAATACATATTTGGGGTGAGACCTCTGTTTGAATAAACCTTTTAATTATTGACAATTTGACTATACCTACAGATAGGTATTTAGTGATGATGGTTTTTTGGTGAAGCACTTGAGAATATATTGAACATTGCATGTTGTTTTGTACATATCTGGTAATTAACCAGAAAGAAATTGGGTTTCTCTGTTAAGAAGCACAGACTTTAGGAGTTTTGTGGGTAACATTATTTTGAAGGACCCTAACAGTGGTGCCTAAAAAAAACATATTCTTTTAGGAGAACACTTTCTTCAAATGAAGTCTTAAGGGGTATCAAAACATTGTATTAAAAGACAAGGATGGTGCCACAGCAGTTCAGGGTGTGGTTGGTTGCAGGCACATGGCCACGTGGGACCAGCTTCCCCTACTTCCCTGCCACATCCCCTGGAGTCAAGAAGTGGTCTTTCTGCAGGAAACTAAAATTATTCATTTGACCATAATTTAATTCAGAGATTATTTACAAAGTGAAGACAGGATATAAGCAAACTCAAAACACAGTATAGTATTCTCAAGTTAATAAAATCTGAAGCAATATGACAGATGGCTTTTCTTTGGTAACTTTCTCATCCTGTTGTTTCCTTTTACAGTGCTACTTGGTATTCTTCCCATTGAAGGGTGGAGTCTCTTTTCTCTTCTTTTGAATCTAGAATCATTTGTGATTATCCTAAAGAAGGATGCTAAGCAATTTCCACGACTGCCTCATAAAATAAGCTGATGTAGCTTGAATGCATGGTTTTCTTTGGGAAGCTTGCTCTTAAGAGTCCAGCTTCTGTGCTGTGAAGTCTAAGAAGTGGAAAAGTCTGGGCTCTAAAGGAGCCCATGTAAAGAAAAACCAAGGCCCTCAGTGAAGCCCAACTACATTCAGAAAGTCAGCACCCTCTTGTCTCCCGTGGCTGATAAACTATTGCATTAGATAGAAAGCAAGTCACCCCAGGAGATGGGAAATGGGCAGAAATGTGCCTTCTCTATCCCAAACCTTGTTTACAATAAATGGTTGTATTTTCAAGTTTCTACATTTTGAGATGATTTGCTTTGGAGCAATAATAAAGGAGAACTTACTACTCATATGCCTGAAGGTGAGAGAGGAGGAAATGGTTACTGAACCCTAGGAGCAGAAAGAATTGTGTGTTACTAACTCTCCCAAGAGAAGAGAATGAATGGAAGAATAAATGGCCTGGTCTCACTGTCTTCCTTCCTGATTGGCTCCTGCTGCTTTTCCCATTCACTGAACCCAATAGGGTGCCTGTGATACAATCCATCCAAGATACTCCCATGAGGCATGGACATGGTAAAGGTGCCCATAGATCTGAATGGAAAAAAGATGATATCCAATCTAAACTCCTTCAAGTAATCCTCAGAGCTCTGTGAATAATTTAAAACCCACTGCCCTAACCAGCACATTCCCATAGAATATACATCTGCCCTTATGTAATTCAACTGCTGTTTAAAATTTGCTATAAATGACCCCATCCCTGGGACACTATATAAATGGATATATGTATCCACAGACCAATAAATAGATCAATATACAGAGATGAAGTAGGAATATGGATGACTTGCTATACTATCAAGACATTATTGGTGTCCGTAATCACTTTTTGAATTTTCTGTTAATGGATCTACTTTGTTTTTGACATTGAGCAAGTTTTGCTTTTGGCATTTTCAAAATTACTAAGCAAACAAAAAAGAAGCTTCAGTAGAATCAATACAGCCTTTGAAGTTTGCATCTTTCTTCTCAATTTAACCATCCTGGGAGAGGTGGAGTGGGTTAAACTTTAGGCCACCAGTCCTTTACTAGATAGTAGAAATACATTTTAAAGACTTTGTGAAAGGCAGTCTTTGATGGAAGAGCAAAGGAAGGATAATGGAAGAGGAGGTAAAGGAATATAATAAATTCAAGGCAACATGGATAAAAAGAGCTAAGTTTCTGAGTCCCCAGAAGATCTTTGAACATTGCAGGTTGGCTGATGGGACTGCTGTTAGAGGAACAATGTCAGTGAGAACCAGCAGGTGACCACCTCCTGGTATGCCGACTGTTTGTTTGCCCACATCAAACTCCATTCTTCTCTCTGCCTGGTTCTTTAAAACCCTTTGATGTTATCTAAGAAAGGCCCCAATTCCACAATCTAACAAAAAGTAAACTCATATGCCATACTTAAGAAACACGTTCCTGACAAACAATGAACCTGATTTAAAACACTGACCTTCATAATGAGGTCACGGTTCTGCTTAGCTCAAGGGGAACAGCCTCAAGTGTGTTGGGTCTTTTCTTACATTCATTCTGTTATTGCTCTCAGGTCTTCCAAAAGGTATGACCCACAGACATTGGAGTTCTATTTTGGATTGTTTGGAAGAATCCTATTAAATATATCCTCCAAAGTAGTAATCCAGGCTTTTGAAAGTCAGCATGACACTTTCATGAATTATTCACGCAAGACTCTGCAAGATGGACAAGTTTCCTGCCAAGAGAGGCACAGCAAGGGGTGTTCTAAACTGAAATTGGTATGTGTACAGAGAGCGGACGGAGAGGATTTCAAAGGATGATCTCTTCCTTGGGTAGGGGAATCCTCTAGACCTGTAAACCCTGCTTTCGCTGCAGAGAGCTTCCTAAATGCTCTGATCCTTTCCTGCCATTGCTTGCCATCCATCAGAAGACCAAGATACTAAAACATAGTCCTCTCCTAAGTTGATTTAATTAGAATAAGAAAGGTTTTAAGAAATAGACCAATCCTGAAAGGACACTGCCATTTCATTGTATGACTCTGCCTTCCTCATTCCCTGCAGACGCAAGAAGTTTGAATGGCACCATTACCGTGGTGGCAAGAAAGAGTATATCTTAAACAAACGAGCGGATGGCACGTGGCTGCATGCCTTTCTTCCAACACACAGACCTGAAATGTAACTTCAGTGCTGACATATGGCAGCCGTACAATGACAATTGGCAGTCTGAGGATTAAAGCCTTTGAGTTTTTCCCACATTTGCAGGATTTAAGACTGATGCAGAGCTCTGGACCTGTAAATGAATAAAGCTTATGTCATTGATGGTACATCCCGCTGAGCAGCAGTAAGTAAGCTCACAACAGAGATAAAAGAAGCCATACCAGAGTAAGCAGTTATGAGAATAAATACAAACTAGAGATATTACTTATCTGGTCAGGCCGTACAATTTCTGGGCAAACAAATCATTCAGCACTGAATAGTCCTGATAATGACATTATGAATAATGCAAACCTTCAGCAGAGCAAGGGAGGACATCGTTAATGCAGAGCTACTCCATGCTTCGAAAATGTTCTTTTTATTTTAATTTATGTCTTAGAGAATGTCAAATACACACCATTCACAATTAGGCTGGAGAGCTTAACAGCCATTTATTCTAATGCGGTCTCAATTAGGGATTTAGTGGCTGCCCAATCTTTCCTTTCTGCAAAGCACAAAGTGATAGTCTGCAGGTTTATTATCCCAATTCTGACAATCTTAGAAATAGCAGCTGGAAAGTGATGAAAAATACATGGAGCTGCAGGATCCTGCTCTTTCCAAAATGCTCTTAAAGATTGTGTACATAATCTTTAGAGAAACACTGAAATGTGTGGCTGAAATGAGCTGTGGAAAATGCAAATACCTCTCTGGACTCTCCAGATGCTCACATCCAAATCCTGTAACTTTGGCAGGTTGGAGATTGTACATGGACAGCAGAAAGTGGGTGATGGTTTCACTCTCAAAATGCAGAACTGGAAGTATTTATATGGGCCCAGAGAGTTGGTGATTAGACTTGGATTAGTATTGCTAAATTTCCCTCTGGAGACTGTTCCGGGTTCTATGCAACTGGGAATATCAGTAGGATGTTCCCACTGACATGCAATGGTCACCTGCAACCTGCCATAGCTACAAGTTTTGGGGGTGAGCCTTTAGACAGTCCTGAGAGGTGTGTCCATAATCGTGACTGCCATGAAGAATATTTCCTATCCACAAAATGTAGATGGGGTTTGGAAAACTGAAACTTTACTTCTGCACTCCTAAATTTGAGAGTTAACTTAGGTCCTGATGCCACCAGCCAGTGAGGTGACTATGGTGACAATCACTGAAGAAGCATAAGCCCCCTTATTCCAGGATGATCTGCTCTCTGGTGCTCTATTGAGTACCCATGGGCCAGAATAGTTATAGAATATTATGAACCATAAAAAATTAAATAAAAATGCTCAGACACCTCCAAATTTCAAATACACATACTTTTAAAATAGGACATGTAAACTGGGTGTTGTGGCACATGTCTGTAATCCCAGCAATTTGGGAGGCTGAGGCAGAAGTATCACAAGTTCAAGGCCAGCCTCAGCAAATTAGCGAGGCCCTAACCAATTCAGAGAGAACCTGTCTCAAAAAAATAAAATATTTTTTAAAAGGTGGGGATGTGACTTAATGGTAAAGTACCTCAATCCCCAGTACCAAAAAATAAATAAATTAGAATATACAGCATTTTATAGCATTTCTCCAAATCAGAACAATAGGTTATATAGGAAAAAAGTAAAAAAAAAGAAATCCCTTAAATCTACTTGGAAGATGTAAGAGTGCCCAGGAGTAATCCCCACATATCTTCATGAAATATACATTTCAGGTGTTTAAAAATATATTATGTCAGGGATGGAGGGGTGGTTTGGCAATTACGGTGCTTGCCTGGCATGCGCAAATAAGTACACAGGTTCAAACCCCAGCACCCACATACACAACTAAGTGTCAGAGCAACAAAAGCCATGTAAAAATCTCAATAAAAATTGATTCTGTCCTTGTCTCTCTCTCTCTCACTGTCTTTAAAAAATATATATATATAAAATATACATATATATATTTTATATATATATATATATATATATATATATATATATTATGTCAGGCTAGAGCAATGGTTGAGTGGTCAGAGTGCTTGCATAGCATGCACGAGGACTGGGGACCAATCCCCAGCACCACATACAAAATTAAGTGTTGGAGAAACAAAGGCCAGATAGAAAAACAAATAAAATTGATTCTCTCATTCTTTCCATCGCTTAAAAAAATGGATATCATATTGTGACTTTATACACATTTGTAACTACAACGAAAATTAGAAGATGTATACATATATATATACATATATGTGTATGTGTGTGTATGTGTGATGTGTGTATATATTTTATATCTATCTATATATATATTTATATATATATATAAAATTTATTGATCTGGCTTCCCAGCTCCCAAGAGCTGCTGCTGGCCTATTGGTCCCTGTTGGAAAACAGCAATAGAGCAATGGAGCCACTGAGGAGCAGAGCGGTGGAGTTGCAGAGTGCCGCAGCTGACCGGCCACGCAGGTGCAGTGGGCCTGAGGTGGTCCAACTCCAACCTGTCACTGTGGGCAGCCAGGCCTGTGCACCTTATGGATGCCTGCTGCTGGATCCTGCTTCATGCTGTGCTGCAGCTTCTTACTCCCCTACCCTCCCAGCTCCCCCAGGCCTCTCACCACCCCAGCACTGAGCAAGTGCAATTCACTGATGTCAACCTCCAGCTTCCCCAAAAGGCGGGAGCAAAGGAAAGCAAGGCAAACTTAAATGAAAGTTGGGACTTGAGATTTGACCAATAGGGTTGATGGGTTTCCAAATCCTAATTAGCAGCCACCTGAAACAATAGCATTGATCCTGTTCTCAAACCCTAATTTGCATAAGTGACCCAAGAGTTATATAAACACCTAGGTGAGCACACTCAGGGGAAGAAAGCTTGTTATCCAGGTTCCCTCATGCACTCTCCAAGAGTTCTGTTTCCTGCTTCTTGATAAATCGTTCTTCTGTTCATTCATCTTGGTCAGTGGTTTTCATTCTTCAGACTCACAAGACAAGAACCCAGAATGAAAGAAGAAATTGACAGTGGGCTTCTGGAGTCTGGGGAATACTGGTGTCTGCTGCAACACTGGAGGGCACTGCCCCAATTGAGAGCTGCAACATTTCTTGGCTGCAAAGGCCTGGGCAGACCCCACTGGCAGCAAAGGAAACTCTAATCTCACTAGCCAGTGGAGGAGTGCAATCAAGTTTTACCACAAACATTTCAATTCAACATGAGAAAAACTTAAAAAAAAATAGAAATGGACATTTTCAAAATGTGCTATGTAGCTGAGTAGAACTCCATTGTGTGTGAATACGTGTGTGTGTGTGTGTGTGTGTGTGTGTGTGTGTGTGTATTATACACACATACCAAAGCTTTTGGATCCATTCATCCAGTGAGGGGCATCTGGGTTGATTCCATAATTTAACTATTGTAAATTAAGCTGCTATGAACATTGATTTTTCTGTGTCACTGTAATGTGCTGATTCTAACTCCTCTGGGAAAAATACCCAGAAGGACAACTGTTTCTTACAGTAGATACAACCCTCATTTTTTGAGGAGTCTCCAAACTGCTTTCCAGAGTAGCTGTACCAGTCTGCAGCTCCACCAACAGTGTGCTGGTGTTCCTATTGCCCCACAACCACTCCAGCATTTGTTACTGTTTGCATTCTTCATCTTTGCCAGTCTGACTGGAGTAAGATAAAACCCAGGCTTGGGTGAAAGATAGTCAAACTTATATATTAGACCCACCAAAAACATAGCAACACATAATTTAGGGGAAACATAAACATCTAGGTGCGGGGGAGGCAGGAGAATGGGAGAGGGAGGGATCTAGGGAGACAATCAACAATGTGGCATAATCTTTACCACTGCCCTGAGAAGTCAAATAATACTTATGCAATCATTTAATTCTGAAAAATTCACAATCATATACACACACACACACATACATGTGTATATATGGACATTTATATCTCTTATGGGGCATAATACAGAAGAATCTAGAGACCGGGGTATGGGCAATGTGTGGGTAACAATGGTTTAATATGAAATGCATGATTTTGTTACTGTATATGCATTTATGATTGTACAACTCAACTCCTTCATAAAAAACTCATAAAAATGTGCTATGTAAACTCTTATTACACCTTAAACGCTACAAACTTTGTGTTTTAAATTTTGATGAATTAGGCACATTTATTAGACCTTGGTTTCATAACATCTCAGTTGTTAATGTCATCATTATATACCCTAAAGTACATCAAGAAGATTTTCTCAGTACTTCTTTTTATGATAGTCAACTTTCATATTTGATCCAGAAGTACTGATCTTAAACAGCATTACAACCATATACAGTCTGCACAACTTTTTTTATATTTTAATGAATTTTTTGCTAGGTTATGACTATGAAAATACAACAAACTAGCTTAGAAATAAATTTAAGGCTCCTCTATTCAGCTTGCTAATGTCTAATATAATATTTATTTCATTGCACATAAAATCAGAATTTCCAATGAATATATCCTTTGTGATTTTAATTTGTTTTAGACAACATGATCTATGTCTAATAAAAGTTGGTAAAAGAGACTCCAGAAAAAATATTTGTGCATTATTACACACTCTGAGATTTAATGTGTTGTATTTTGCTTTGATAGAATTCTTTCATATGGATGAAAAATTTCTATAATTTTACATACACTGAACAGCTACTGGTTGAAATAAGAATGTGTATAAACCCTCCCACATGCTATCTGTCATTATAACATTTAGCCAATATACTAAATTGCTGAACATATCAACTTGAAACATATTCAAACTCTTTACAACAAAACAGAATCAATAAACACCTAGAAGGATTTTGTCTTCTGCTTATTTCTGACAGTAATAAATAAGTGACAATATTAAAGAGTTGTTTTCATGCCTAATTCCCATAGTTGCTCTTAATAACAAGCTGAGTTCTTGAATTGCCTAGGAGACTTTCACTGGCAACTTGGGATTTTATATCTATTTTTTCAGGCAACCAGAATTTCATTTGTAAATAGAGCCACAAAGTGATAAATATTTGCATGAAGAATCCTTCTAAAATCGTCTGCTTAAAAGATGGCAGCAGTCAGGCTATTATGAACACCAAGCCCTCTACTAAAATTTTTACCTAGCTTGCACATATTTTTTATATATTCACACAAAGTGTTTAAAGTCTAATACGATGTAGACATGGTATAGATTAAAGAAATACAGGACTGAATGAAATTGTGTAATGGTCAGGGAAAGCAGTCAAGTTGGAAGATCAGTACAGTAGAATAAATAGAAGTTCTCCTTGTGAGATGGTCAGAGATTCCAAAATGCCTTCAAAATGGCAATGCTTGCATTTAATCACGAAAGGAAAATCAGAGTCAAATAAAAAGTGTAGGCTATAGGAGGCCAGTCAAAGAAAAAGCATTTCCGGAGGAGGCTGGACACAAAATCTCAAAAATGACCCAGGAAACATCCCCTGCATAGGAGAATGAGGTTAATTGTTAGTCAGACAGTAGCACCCGAGAAGTGAAATGTACTTTCTGATGCTGAAAAGGATAATTTTTGATCCACGCTCCCTTCATGCAGCAAGGATTAAAGCCAAGTATGTTTTGGTTAACTCCTAAAATGTTACGTTTAAATGACAATTTTTATAACAATTTCAAACAAAATTAGTTAAATTAACGGAAGGTCTTTATTCCAATAGTTAAAAAGCAATAAATAATAAAAACTGGAATGCTGCACATATCTAACATATTCAGTTCACATTTTTTACTTTCTTGAACAAAATCCTCACAATAATTTGTTGAGATAGTTGTTATCATTGCCCATTTACAAAAAGAAAAATTGAGTCCACAAATTTTACTGAGCTATACTGACTTTATAAGAATGTGTTTCTGATACTTTAAAAGAGTCAGTTCTCTGTTGCTGTGATGAAATTCCTGAGAAAATGGAGTTAGTAGGAAAGAAGATTACTTTTATAGCTTATGATTTCAGAGGCTTCATTCTATGGTCACCTGACTGATTTGTATCTAGGACTTCAGTAAAACAGAACATCGTGGTGGACATGGTCACTTGGCCCTGTTGCTTCTGAGCCTGTGTTGAGATAGCACAAGATGGGAGTGAAGGTTGGAGCAAAGACACATCTCATGGTGGCTAGAAAGCAAAAGGGGAGATGTGAGGAGCTAGAGTCCCAGTATCTTTTTCAAGATCATGTCCCCATGAACTGGACATCCATATGCAGACAATTGAAATTAGACCTTTATCTCTTACTCTGCTCAAAAATCAAATAAAAATAGATCAAAGAATTAGGAATTAAATCAGTAATGATAAAATTTCTAGAAGAAAAAACAGAATCACCAATCTACCACATCAGAGTAGGCACTTCCTTCCTTAAAAAGACTCCCATAGTGCAAGAATTAAAGCCAAGAATCAATGAGAGGGATGCCATTAAGCTGAAAAGCTTTTCCAAATAAAGAATTAGTCAAGAGTGTCCAAGAGAGTTCCTACAGAATGGGAAAAAATATTTTCCTGCTATGCCTCCAAAGCAGACAAATATCCAGAATATATAAAGAACTCAAAAAACTGAACAACAAAATCACAGATAATCCAATCAATAAATGGGCTAAGGAACTAAACAGAAACTTCTCAACAGAAGAAGTTCAAACACTGTTGGTGGAGCTGCAGACTGGTACAGTCCCCTGGAAAGCAGTGTGGAGAATCCTCAAAAAACTAGGGATGAGCCCACCATATGATCCTGCTATTCCTCTCCTGGGTATCTTTCCAGGGGATTTAGAATCAGCATACTACAGAGACACAGCAATATCTATGTTCATAGCAGCTCAATTTACAATAGCTAAACTATGATGGAACCAACCCAGATGCCCCTTGCTGGATGAATGAATTAAAAAACTGTGGTATATATACACAATGGAGTTCTACTCTGCTATTAGAAAGAACAATATCATGGCATTTGCAGCCAAATGGATGGAAATGGAAAAAAATATGCTGAGTGACAAATCCTGAACTCAGAATAAAGAGCCCAGTGTTTTCTCTGATGTGTGGAAGCTAGAATAAAACCTAAGACAGGATGAAGGTTAGATAAGTTTACATAGTTGAAATTTCACGTAAGCTGGGGGAACCATAATGATGCAGGTAGGGGGAAGAAGGGAGAGAGGCAGGGATGGATAATGGGGAGTTATCTATACAACTGCGAACACTCAATTCTCATGAAAAGCAGAGAAACTCAGAAATTTCAAAAATTAACACACATGTATATACTCATATCCAATTATAGCATGGGGGTATTACAAAAGAGACATGAGATCAGGGAATGGATGAAGGGAGGGAGATCCTGGACTAGGATTGTCCTTAATTTACGATGTCAATATCCATGGATACATGAATATGTAGCAATAATTCCCTCCAAAATGTAAGACTATGTCAAACAAATAAATAAAAAAACAAGTTGAAAAAGAAAAAGAGAAAAAGAGTATGACCCCAATGACCTAACTTCCTTCCACTAGACTTCATCTCCTAAAAGTTTCAACATTACCCAGAAGTGCCACGGGCTGAAGTCCAATCCCTTAGCACATGGGCCTATGAGGGAACTCAGAATCTAAGCAATAGCAGAGAGGGAAATATGAACAGCTCAGGCTGCACATGAGAAGCCTTCCTGCAACTAATACATAGAGAATAGAGCTCTTCACAGAGTCAAAGTTTGATACATTGGTAATCTGTTACATCAAGCAATGTGTATTTGGTTACCGGCATGTTACTGCATTCTATAAAATACCTTATTAATCTGCATTCAAGTAAATGCTTTTTGGTTAATCTCTATTTGGTTAATATATACATTAGCATTACCAGTACTTCTTTTTTTAATGGGGAGTTAAATTATACAATCATAAATGCATATAAAATAACAATATGATATGCATTTGATCATAAACCATAGTTATCCCCACATCACAGAAACTCCAATCACTGGATTCTTCTATATATTATGACCTTATAACAGATATATATGTATGTATGTATGTATGTATGTGATTGTGAATTTTCCAAAATTAAATGATTGCATTAATTCATTCACTTCATGAGGAGGGGGATAAAGAGAATACTACATTGTTGATTGTCTCCCTAGATCCTTCCCTACCTTCTGTCCTTCTCCCATCACCCTACCAATCCCCTCCCCTACCCCCCTACATGTCTATGGTTCCCCTAGATTATGTGTTGCTATTCCTTGATGTGTTTAATACATGAGTCTGACAACCTTTCACCCAAGCCATGGTTTAGCTCTAGCCTCCACAAATGATGGAAATAATTCACCCCTTGAAATTCTGGGTTTGACTAACTTCACTCGGCATAATTTCTTCCATTGAGATCCAGTTACCTTCAAAGGCCAAAATATCATTGTTTCTAATAGCTCAGTAGAACTCCATTGTGTATACATACCACAGCTTTTGGATCCATTCATCCAGTGAGGGGCATTTGAGTTGATACCTTAATTTAGCTATTGTAAATTATGCTGTGATGTACATTGATTTTGCTGTGTTGCTGATTCTAACTCCTCTGGGGAAATACCCAGGAAAGGGACAGCTGGGTCATACAGTGGATCCAATACCCAGGAAAGGGACAGCTGGGTCATACAGTGGATCCAATATCCAGGAAAGGGACAGCTGGGTCATACAGTGGATCCATCACTAGTTTTTTGAGGAGTCTCCATGCTGCTTTGCAGAGCAGCTGTATCAGTCTGTAGTTCCACCAAAGGTGTGCTAGTGTTCCTATTTACCCTCAACTGCTTTAGTGTCTGTTAATGTTTATATTCTTCATCTTTGCCAGTCTGACTGGAGTGAGGAGAAATCTTAATGTAATTTTGATTTGCATTTCTCTGATTACCAGTGATTTAGAACACTTTCTCATGTATTTATTGGATGACTTGATTTCCCCTGTTGAGAAGCTTCCTTTCAGCTCTCTGGCATATTTATTGATTGGATTGTTCATATTTTTGATATTAAGTTTTTTTTACTTCATTGTAAACTCTGGATATTAGGTCCCTGTTGGAGGAATCACAGACCATGGCTATCTCCCTTTCTGTAAGTTCTTTCTTGAAAGTTTTGACCAATTTCTTCCCTGAGCAAACGTTTTTTAGTTTAATGTTAGCCCACTTATTGCACTCATTGATTTTTGACTGTAATTCTTTCACTTTGGGAGTCTTGTTGAGAAAGTCTTTGCCTACTACCAAATGCTGGAGTGTCAATCCTAATTTTTCTTCTAGCAGTTGCATGGTATCTGTTTTAATTCCTAGTTCCTTGGTACATTTAGATTTGATTTTTCTGAAAGGTGCTGGTCCAGTTTGTCTAGTACCACTTGTAGAATATGCTGTCATTCCTCAGTTTTATATTTTGAGACCCTTTGCCAAATATCAGATGTATAATCACTTTTGGGTTTGTCTCAGAGACTTCTATTCTATTCCTCTGGTCTTCATTCCTATTTTGATATCAGTACCATGCTGTTTTTGTTATTACAGCTCTATAGTATGGTTTTAGATCTGGTATTGCAAAAAACCTTTTTCATCTTTCTTGCTTAGTAATGTTTTGGCTATTCTAGGTTTCTTGTGCTCCAAATGAATTTGAGAACAGCTCTTTCTATATCTGTAAAGAATGGCATTTTTATCTTGAGAGGGAATGGACTGAATAGTGCATCTGTATAGTGCTTTTGGCAGAATGGCCATTTAAATTATATTATTTTTACCTAACTAAAAGGATGGGGCATCTCTTCATCTTCTCAGGTCTTGGTCAATTTCTTTCTTCAATATTCAACAATTTTCATTGTACAGATCTTTTTCTTCCCTTGTTTGATTAATTCCCAATGTGATGGGTTTCCTAATTTCTTCTTCTGCCATATTGTTGCTACTGTATACGAAAACTATTGATTCATGGGTGTTAATCTTGTAGTCTGCTATGTTTCTAAATCTCTTTATCAGCTCAAACATTTTTCTAGTACCATTTTTTGGATCTTCCAGGTACAGAATCAGGTCATCAGCAAAACACATAATTTGTCTTCCACTCTTCCTATTCTTTTTACTATGATTTCCTTCTCTTGCCTGGTTGCTCCAGCTAGGGTCAAGAGGACTATATTGAATAAAAGTGGTAAGAGTGGGGAGCCTTGGTGTTCCCAAGTGTAGTGGAAATGCTTTCAGCCTTTTTCTGTTTAGTATTATACTAACTGAGAGTTTGGCATATACAGCCTTTACATAGTTAAGCTAAGACCCTTTGATCCCTATCTCCTTTAGAGTATTGAGCATAAGTGGGTGCTGGATTTTTTTTTTCTTGAAGGTCTTTCCTGCCATAATTGAGATAATCATAGGGTTTTTGTTCTTAATTCTTTTTAACTGATGAATCACATTTATTGTTTTGTGTGTGTTGAACCAGCCTTGCATCCCTGGGATAAAGCCCACTTAATAATGATGAATTATCTTCTTGATGTGTTTTTTAATATGGTTTGCTATAACGTCATTAAGGATTTCTGTGTTGAAGTCTATCAGGGACATTGGTCTCTAGTTTTCTATTTTTGATATTTCTTTGTTGGGTTTTGGTATCAGAGCTATGGTTGCCTCATAAAAAGTGTTTGCAAGAGTTCCCTCCTTTTAAATTTCTTGGAATACCTTAATAAGGAGAGGTGATAAGTCCTCTTCATAGGTGTGAAATTCAGTGGGGAATCCATTACGTCCTGGGGTTTTATTCTTTGGAAGGCTTTTAATTGCTATATGGATTTCAGTGTCTGTTATTGGGCTGTTTATGGTTTCCCTTTCATTCTGCATCAATTTGGAGATGTTTTATGTATCTAGAAATTTGTCTATTCTTCCGGATTATCAAATTCAAAGGACTACAGTTTTTCAAAATATGTTCTAATAATTCATTTGTGTTCCATGGGGTCAGTGGTGATCATTCCCTTTTTGTTGGTGATTTTGTTGACTTGCTTTAATTCTCTCATTCTTTTATTGAGATTAGCTAGGGTTCTTTCAATTTTCTTTATTTTTTGGAAGAACCAGTTGTTTGTTTCATTGATTCTTTTATATTTTTTGTTGTTGTTCTCAATTTCATTGACTTCAGCTCTTATATCAATTATTCCCTGTCTCTAATGGCTTTGGGCTTAGATTGTTCTTCCTTTTGTAGGGTTTTGAGGTAGAGCATAAGCTTATTTATTAATGATCTCTCTGGTTTTAAATGTAGGTACACAATGCTATAAATTTTATTCTTAATAATGCTTTCATGCTATCCCAATAGTTTCTATATGTTGGGTCTTCATTTCCATTCTCTTCCAAGGATTTCTTGATTTATGCTCTCAAGCCTTCTTGGACCCAATCTTCATTTAATAGGGCATTATTCAATTTTCATATATATGTGTATTTTCTGTTATAATTTTAGCTTTTAATTGCTAGGGTAATTTTTTTTTTGCTTTGATGATCTATTTGTGACAGGATTATTAAAGTCTCCCAGTATTATTGTGTTGAGATCCAGAAGTGGTTTTATATCATGGACTTATTTATCCACATAGTTGGGAGAGTTGATGTTTAGGGAGAGTATATTTACTATGGTTATATCTTCCTGTTATATTGTTCCCTTTTCTAGGATGTAGTGGCCTTCTTTATCTCTTCTTATTAGTTGATATTTGTAATCTACTTTGTTGGATATGTTTTGTAACACTAGCTTGTTTTCTTAGGCCATGATCCTGGTAGAATTTTTTCCATCCTTTCACCTCAATATGTGGATGTCATTGGCTGTAAGGTGCATCTCCTGGAAGCATCATATTGTTGCATTTTATTTTTTGATCCAATTCACTATTCTAGGTCTTTTGATTGGTATATTGAGACCATTCACTTTCAGTGTTAAAAGAGTTATATTGTGGTGGTTCATAGTTGTTGTGTTTCCTTAGTGACTTCTATGCTTTCTTGGTTGTCTTTTGATAGCATGTTATTGAGTTTCCTGTTTTGTTTTGTTTTTTTTTTTTTGATAAGGTGAGTGAGAGAGAGAGAGAGAGAGAGACAATCTTTATTGAGTTTTTCACATGACTTTTGTTACTCTGACACTTAGTTATGTGCATGGGTTTGGGGTTTGAACCCGTGTACTTGTGCATGCCAGGCAAGTGCCATAACCGCTGAGCTACCACTCCAGCCCCTCCTCTGTGTGTTTTGAGGAATGTATTTTTATTCTTCTGTCTGGAGTTTATCTTGGAGGATTTTTGTAATGCCAGATTTCTGTTCATGAATGCTGTAAGTTTAATTTTATCATGAACTATTATTACTTCCCCATCGAATTTGAAGCTGAATTTTGCTGGTAAAAGCATTCTCAGCATCATATTATGGTCATTCAGACATTGAAAGATCTCTTTCCAGGAACTTCCTGCTTCTAGAGTCTGAGCTGAAAAGTCAGACATGATCCTTGTTGGTTTGCCACAAAAGGTCATTTGGTTTTTTTCTCTTGAAACATTTAATATTCTTTCCTTGATTTCCCTGTTATACATTTTGAATATAATGTGTCTTTGTGAACTTCTCTTTTGATTAGGCACATTTGGTGTCCTGTATGATTCCTGGATGATCTTCTGATTCTATTTTAATATGAGGAAAGTTTCTTTATTTCATTGAAAATTTTATGTCATTCATTTGCATTTTTATTTCTTCTTATATCCCAATTACTCTTAAACTTTTTTCTTCTGATTTCATCCCAGACATTTTGAAAATTCTGCTCATGTTGTGTGAGGTTTTTTTGTTTTTGTTTTTGGTGGTTTTTTTTTTTTTTTTTTTTTGCCATCCATGCACTCAAACTTACTCAGCCTATTCTCACTGTCAAATATTCTTTCTTCAGGATCTGAGTTTCTGTTTTCCATAAAACTTAATTTATCATTAAATTCTTCCAGTGTTTCTCTAATGTGACTGACTGAATATATCAGCTGCTACTTTCTTTTTCAGCATGTCCATTTCTTTGGTAACAGAATTTTTCATCTGTTCAGTTTTCTCACTTAGTCCCTTCATTATATCTTCTTCAGTTTATTATTCATTTTAGTAATCAGAATGCTGAGATATTTTTCTAGGTTCTCATCCCACTCACTGTCTGTGGGCTCCTTGGTAGGGGATTTGTGGGTTTGAGATGAACCTTTTCTGGATTGTTCATTTTTTGGAGAGCTGCTTTTGGATCTCTGAATTGAGACTCATTGCAGGAAACAATGCAGGTCTGCTGGTGGGTTCTTCTTTGCAAGACAGAGTCAGGTCAGACACCACTCTTTTGATGAACATTTTCTTCTAGAAGGTTGCATCTTCCAGGATCCTTGTTTTTCTGTGCTTTTTGGACCTAGGCTCAAGGGCACTGATCTGGAAGCTGTTGGGTGTGTGGGGGCAGCCTGCTGGATTAGTGAAGTGCAACGGCAGGAGTTCTTAAGGTCCCGGAGGCACAGAGTGCACCTGAATGGGCCTGCCCACAGTAGGCTGCAATGGAACCTAAGATGTTTCGTGGCAGGTACAGACCCAATTTAAGTGGACCTGTGGGTTTATGCAATGAGCTTGGGCTGTTTTGGGAGTCCTCAGGGGTATCTCCGGGGCATTCGAGGCCTCGGAACAAAGGCCTTGCCTGGCTGGCACATTATCTAGATGTTGGCTGTTCCAAGTGGGGGTCCTACATGGTGATGACCTGGGCACCTGCTGGATCCTGACCAGAATTGACCTGGGTTGGCACATCTGGTGGGAAGGGGCTGCTACAGGGGGGTTCCTTCTTGAGGCTATCTGATTGTGTGCTGAGTCTGGAACAGAAGAGGCTTGGGCCCAGGTGTCAAGCATTGCTTGGACAGGGGCTGCTCCTGGTCATGTCCTATGCCGGGGTGTCCTGGCCCTCTACTGGTCAGGACCAGAAGAAGCTGGGGCCAGTGTCGGCTGGGTGCGAGCTATACTGGGCAGGGTTCCTCCTCAGGTCTTTCCTGGGTGCATGCCATCCCCAGACCAGAAGAGGCCTAGGCTGGTGCTTTGGGTGGATGGGTGGGTGCTACTGGGGGCCTGTGGGGCTTGGACCAGAAGAGGGCTGGACCTGTGTGTTGGGTGGGCAAGTGTTGCTCCAAGTGGTGCTTCTTCTTGGGTCTGTCTGGTGTGTGTGGGTCCAGGACCAGAAGAGACCTGAGCTGGCATTTGAGGTGGGCTGGTGCTGCTCCAGGCATGGTCCTACCCAAGGGTGTCCTGGGCACCTGCCTGGTCCTGGATCAGAAGAGGCCTGGGTGGGCACATCAGGTCACCAGTATAATCTAAGATAATGTTTTTTACCAGCTGGCCTTTAGTGTGACTATTTCGTTCTTGGATAACCTTGAAGGTATAGGAATTTACAAAGCAGACTTGGAGATATGCATTAGTACTTCTAGCATGTGTCTATCACTTCTTCTAAAGTCCGATGTTAGGTAACGTCATTCATCGCTAAGTGCAGACTCACACAGCATTTCACAGGTTATAAAAATAAGTTCCTAACCAACACAAGTATCATAGACTTTAACTTACCTCATGATTCCTCGTAGGCCCTATTTGATTTTATCTCTGTATAGATAAAAATATTATACTATAGTATGTAAATATATGTATTTATATTATATATTATATTATATACTTGATACTCTCATGTAGATACGATGTAAAATTAATAATAAGACAATTTCATGAGGAGAAAGTTGAATTATTTAGCCATAATTTTGAACTGAGCTTTTTCACAAATACATGAACCATTTGAACTTTACACTTGTGATTTCCATTAGCATCGGCAACTCTCTAAGGAATTATAGACTCTTGATTCAGACTTCTGTATGTCAGAGTTAGCAGCACAGAAGGAGAATATCTTTCTATGCTTAAAATACGTGGCCACATATTAAAGGTATTGTATCTAGGTAAAAATAAGAATGATCATTAGGTTTTATTTATTTAAAAGATTTTGTATGTGATGATTATCCATAAAATATCACTAGATACCAGTTGAGATCAGAATACTAGGGTAATCCAAGCAGAATATAGCTGAGAAGAAGTATGGTGGACACACACAGATAAAAGCATGTACTGTAAGAAACAATGATAGGTACGAAACCACCTAATGCTCATAGGAATCATTTCTCCCTCACTTCATGGCTGTTTCTCTTCCTGCAAATGCATGGCTTTCAGTTCTGCTTCCTGCTGAACACAAGCAGCTTAGTGCAGTTGTTCAGGATAAAAACTCTTAAATCAGCCATTCAGGTCTCAATCTCAGTTTTATCCCTTGCTCAATATCTTATCCTGGGGAAATTCATCATTATTGCTCCAGCTTCCTTATCTGTTTGGCAGGGTAATAAAAGTCACCTGCTCCATGTTGTTGCTCCTCAGCTTTAAATGAGTAGGTGAAGCTAGTAAGCCACTTTCCCTGAGACTGTGTCTATATGTGTGTCTGTGTATGTATGTGTGTATAAGTGTGCGTGTGTGTATACACATATATATGTAAATGAAATAAAACAGTACCTTAAAACTCAGTAGACAAGATAAAAATTTTTACACAATTCTTTTTTTTTAAGAGAGAAGGAGAGAGAGAGAAAGAGAATCAATTTTTATTGAGTTTTTCACATGGCTTTTGTTGCGCCAACACTTAGTTGTGTACGTGGGTGATGGGGTTTGAACCTGTGTACTTGTGCATGCCAGGCAAGTGCCGTAATCGCCGAGCCACCACTCCAGCCCCTTTACATGATTTTTAAAGATTATATGTGAAAACTAAGTGTGGTGGTGCATGCCTGTAATCCCAGGACTTGGGAGACTGAAGCAAAAGGGTCACAAGTTCAAAGTCAGCTTCAGCAACTTAGCAATGCCCTATGCAACTTAGGGAGACCCTGTCTCAAACAACAACAACAAGAAAACCAGGCTGGGGATGTGGATCAGTCGTTAAGCATTCCTTGGTTAAATCCCTACTACCCAAAGGGAAAAAAAAGCCTTTGAGTAAACTCTGACCTGCAGGCTGGCTGACATTTTTATAATAAAGTTTTATTGGAACCAGGGCCAGGATTAGTGAAGGGTCAAGGGCTGTAAGTTCTGGACCCTGTCTTTATTTAAAGGCTTTTTAAATAATCCTCATGTACTTTTTCCACTATCTTTGATTTTTTAATTAATATTCCATTTAATATTTTATCTTGATTACTGAATCCTTCGGTGCCTAATTAAGTTCTGTGCCTGAGGTAAGGACCTTCCTTGCCTGGCACTGGTCCTGATTCTTCAAATGCCTGTTATAAATCGGCAAGTCTGCAGCACTTCCCTGAACAGATTGGTCACTGAAACTCTTTCTTTTTTATTTTTATATATTTATTTATTTATTTTCGAAGAGAGAGGGACAGTGAGAGAGAGAGAGAAAATCAATTTTATCTCTACTTCACATAGCCTTAGTTGCTCTGACACTTTCCTGTGTACGTGGTATTGGGATTTGAACTCATGTCCTTGAGCACACCAGGCAAGCAGCGCAAATACTGAATCACAGCACCAGACTCCACTGAAACTCTTTCTAAAGCATGCAGGACTAGAGTTTGGCAGAAGACACTCAGAAAAACCATAATCACTAAATGTCCAAGCACTTCTCCGTCTGCCTGTTGACACAAGGGCTACTAGTTCCAAAGAGAAGGCAAAGAGAGTTTAATAAGATCAAATTTATCGGATGTAGAATTTTAAACCCCATAAGTTATAAGCTTGAAGATATCCATAATTAGTTTGGCAGCCAGGACAGAGCTGCTCACACTTGGACAGACCACATGTGGTGCAGATGGTCTGCTCAATCAGAACGCATGTCCAATCTCCTTTTAAGCAGAGTGCAAGGCCTAGTGCTGATTTATCATGTAAGTGCAAAGGACACAGCCAATTGTATCTGAGTTAGGAAGAAAGGGCTCTACTGCCAACTTCCCAGGTCCTTTAGGACCTTAAAACAGAACGGCTGACTAATCCAGTGTAATCTATGGAAACCCAGGCAGAATTTAAATAGATGAAGGAATTTCAAACACCTCTTTCCCGTCTCAGCTTCCAATAAGATGTCTCCCTTTCTTCATCACAGAGAAGCTGTTTTCCTTCTTGTAGGCCTTACCAGAGTTGGTCTGACTTAGTTTTCAGTAGAACTAAGTTTGAGCTCTAATTATATTTTTGCTAACCAAGTCTCTTCCAGCAAGTGTCCTGTTTTGATTCCTCAAATACAACAAGATTATAATGGCTCCTGGGTATTCCATTATGCCACAATGGAAACAGGAGGTAAAAAACAGAGCAGATATCAAAGTGTTACATCATTCTTAAGCTATCCATACAGGACAGACAATTCAACCTCAACTTTTGAAGGGACTCAATCTAGAAATTATATATTTTTTCTATTCATATCAGGGGTTGAACCCAGTAGTGCTTAACCACTGAGCCACTTCCCAGCCCCTTTTCATAGTTTATTTTGAGGAAGGGTCTCACTAAGTTGCTTATGGCCTTGTTAAGTTGCTGAGGTTGGCTTTGAACTCACGATCCTCCTTCCTCAGCTTCCAAGTGGCTGGTACGACAGGAGTGTACCACCATGCCCAGCTTACCAGAAACTATATTTCTTTTTTATTATTAAGAAATTTAGTTATCATATAATCAAAAATGTCTATAAAGTAACAACATGACATGCATGTACTCTTAAATCAGATTTAACTCCTGTATCCCTCCCTTTTCTCCCTCCCTTTTCCTTCTCCCACTTGCCCCTTCCCCCTCCTTCCCAATACACGTCTATGATCGCCCTAGATTATGAGTTGCTATGCCTTTGCTGAGTCTCATACAGGAAGAATTACTTTTTTTTTTTTAAGAAAGAGGGACAGTGAGAGGGAGTGAAAGAGAGGAGCAATTTTTATTTAGTTTTTCCATGTGACTGTCATTCCTCTGGCACTCTGTTGTGTACGTCCTGCTGGGTTTCAAACTCACACACGCAAGGCAAGTGCCACAACCGCCAAGCCACCATTCCAGCCCAGAAGATTTACATTTCTTAATACCAGTTTTAATACTAACTCTAATAATTAGCATTTACTGGCATTTGAGGAGCCGGTACCACTCTGAGTATCACCTAGCCTCCAACAATCAGTGAAGGTAAGATTAGTAGGTAGGATTAGTATTACTCCGGTTTTAGAGTTTAGCAAACTGTATCTGACTAAAGAGGAAAGGAATCAAGTTTTATGTTTCACTGGAATGCAACTTGTCTTTGGTGTTATTTCCTTATCAAAGTAAGAGACTTCCTGTCATCGTAACAGACTCCAGACACACATCCTCCACATTGTATCTGAGCTTTCCTGGGGTCCTAAAGCATGGAAACGCCAGAATGAAGTTTCTTGGTGTCTCTGACCCTGCCCGCTCGCTCGCTCGCACGCGCGCACACACACACACACACACACAATTCAGAGTACTGGATGTCCTTTCCGTCACACATCAGCATATGCCCTAAGCAGGTGGAGGAAAACCTTGTCTACATTTCATCTTACTATTTTGCCTTTATTTCATGAACAGGCCCTGTCCGGTGAAGACAGAGAATCATTTTCTTTTCCTGAGCCCCTCCACCAGTAATTAGTTACAGAAATAGCAGATGTTTTTGTCTTGAACCCCACATGCTTTCTAAACACCTAGGTCACATGGCATCAGCCTTTAAATTCTGGAATCAACCCATCAATCCAAAGTTAACCCAGAGTTTTCTTTGAAAAAAAAAAAAACTTCAGTGTTAAAGAGGAAAAGAGTGCCAACCCTAACTACCAGAAGCCTGTAGACAAATTTGCTCAGGGTAGGTAGATGAGGCAGCAATGCAAGATGCGAGGGTAGGCACATTTTCCATGATAAAAGCACTATAGAAACTAAAGCAGTACTGAAAGATTCTTTGGAATTAAAAGTAATACCACATCATGCTGGCCTCTGGCTAAAACAGGGAAAAGGAAAGAGGATGGATTTAGAAAAATCCCTTCTGCAAAAGTTTCCTGATTCTGCCTTACAGTCAGACAAGGGCAGTAGGGTCATCAATTAAAGCAATAATTTCCAAATAAGATTATTAATCTAAATCATTTAGAAGATGTTCTGATGCTAGGCATATTTGGGCCAGAGCCCACAGGCTGGTTCCATGAGTGAGGTTAGGTCCCAGTGTTTGTCTAGCTTTACACGGAGGAGTGTGGCAATGTGTGATAGGAACCCTGTGCAGTGACTAAGTACAGGCTCTGGAGCCAGGCTACCAGTAAAAATCCTACCTCCCAGCTGTGTGATCACTGGCCAGACGCAAGCCTCAGCTATTTTCCTCTTCTGTACAAAGAAACTGATAATTCTAGAGCTTACTTCCTAGGGTTGCAACCATCATTACATAATAGCTGAGAACTGTGTCTTGCACAGATGAAGCACTGGGTCCACCCTAACTGTAACAGTAGCAACAGCATAACAAGATGCTAATTAGTACTGTTGCATATGTATGCATAGGTGATAGACTTTGGGTGTGTCCACACTTCAGATACAAGTGGGGTCATTCGAGGCTATACAGAAATCACTTCTGAGGCAGGTCAGAGAATTCCAGGCTGCCACTCGGTAGCCAAAGCCATGCCAGCATTGCACCTTTGGAGGAGACACCACGCAAAACAGTTATCCAGGGGGAGCAGGAGCCTGTGTCCTAGAAAGCAGAGGAAAGGGGTAAGCAGACACCACATTCTTCATGCTCCCCTGCCCTGAGGATAAGGAGCCAACCAGAGAGCTAGCAGACACTTGAACAGCATAATATTTTGAAACATTCTTTCCAGGAAAGGAAATCTGTGCATATGGGTGTGTAAATATCAATGTGCACCCACACATACATACAGACATATATCACGTGTAATTTGAATACTCTGCAGGCAGCTGCTGTGGATGACACTGACACCCCTGGGGAAGAGATCGCACACCCGCTCTTAGTGCTTGAGTCAACCGCGCAGTTGGTCCAGACCTCCGCGTGGCATCATGGTTGGACTGATAGCTGACAGCGTCTGTCAGTGGACTGTATGCTTCAAAGCACCTTAAAGCATCGCCCCTCAAAAGCACAGTCTTCTTATAACAAGGCCTTCATATTTGTACTAAAGGGAAAGTTCTAGAGGTTTTGCAGTCAAGGAGGCTAAATCAAGTGCCCTACGACCAACTCTGCCACAGAGAAAAACAGACCAAAGGAAAACCTGTATTACCAGGAAGAGTGCTTCAGAAAGAACTCAGGAAACCAGAGAAGAGGTCGCAAAGGCCCCACATAAAATGGAGATCTAGAAAGGCAACCAGAGGAAAGGAAAAAGCCAGTTACAATTTCAACCTCAACACTTGGGCCTGGAGCAAATGCACAGTACCTGAAAAAGGTGGGAGGGAAATTTCCAGCAGCCCTACTCCTAGCCACAGACAGGCAGCACTAGTTGCAGGAGAATTCAGTGCTACTCCCAAGCTTTAAACCCGGCATAGAGAGCTGGCTGATCTAAGACGGACTACTTTGCTCTAATAGGGAACTCACATAGACCCCAGCAGCCCCCAGAACCGAAGCTGCTACGGCAGCCGCTGCTAGAAGCCACTTGCCTTAGGACCTAGCATGCAGTCCCTTGCATTGTCCAAGCCTTGGGCCTATGTACTCCCATAGAATGGAAAACAGCCCCCCAGCAATCTGCACCCTTAGGACCAGCGGCTGCCATAGCCACAGGCCTAAATCCCAACCACACATGCCATGAAAGACTAGGGAAGTTCTCCTTCCTACAAACAGCATTGGGACAGTGGTTGCTAGTGCCAAGTCCTGGATTCAACCATGTCTACCCATTGGAAGCTGGAAAAGGTCCCAATCACATTCTCAAGCTCTAGGAATGTAGCTGTAAGCAACCTGCACTCACTAGGTGGGAAGGAGAAAAGGTCTCCTTCCCAGTCCATAGCCTTAGGACTGTGATTACTTGGGCCCAAAACCCAGCATCACTTGTGCCTTGTCCCTCAGGATCAGAGGAAGGTCCCTAATGTATTCCACAGCTCTATAAACACAGATATCAGCAACATAGAAACTTGACCCAATCTGTGTTCCTCCCAAAGTAGGGAAGGTCTCCTCCCCAAGCCCACAGTCTCCAAATCACAGCTCCAAATTCACCCATGCCTTTCCCATGGGACCTGTGGAAAGTGTGGTCCTCACCCTTCAGCCTGAAATGTAGCTACCAGAACCCCCAATCTCTGCACCAACTTCACTCACCCAACAGGAACTAGAGAAGGTCTCCTGTCTAGCCCATGACTTAGTAGTATTTACTGCAAAAAGA